>CM032229.1:154317500-154412500 GCA_019009955.1 Riptortus pedestris
TTAGGTCTGTGGTACTTAATAATTTTTCAAACTAACTAACTTAATTTTATAATATGTATATATATATATATATATATATATATATATATATATATATATATATATATATAAAAAACAAATTAAGCTGCCCTCTTTCTGAGGGTACCTGTTTGGTCAGCCTCCTAATCTGCCAATTTTGGTAATATTATTATTATCTTATTTTATTTTGTTTATATTGTATATTGAAATTTGGATAATTAAATGGAGGAAACCTCAAGTGAGAGGAAGTTTGGGAGGTACCTCAAGTGAGATTGCAGCTTAATATTTCAGCTTTATTTTTTATATAAATGATGCTTCACAATTTTTATAGATGATTTTAGGATAAGGGTGGACAAGTACTTCCGGTCATCTTTGGTCAGCCCATATTCAATTAATGTTTTGACGGTTTTTTGATGAAGGACTCCTCTTGAACCAAACAGAAGCCCCATAACTGTCCAGTCTTGGATGTGGTATTTTTCAGAGAAATACAGGCAACATGGCCGTATATTCCTTTCTTCTCTTGATCCACCTCGTCTGCTTGATTTTGGCTCATCTCAAACCGGACAGTGGGATCCAAAATTAATCCTTTCTTTTCACACACACACACACACACACATATATATATATATATATATATATATATATATATATATATATATATATATATATATATATATTGATCAGCTTCCCTGAAGGAGGGCATTATACAATCAAAGTACCGTTATTTCTATTTATTTTACTTTTGTGATTTGACTTTGTAATTTTTTTTTATTTTTTAAAGGGCAAATCACCTTTGATTTTATGTCCAAAAAATGAATAAAAAAATTAATATAGTAATCGAAAAATATTTTATAGGCAATATTGTCAATCAAATTATTTCCTACTTTTTCCGTTTCCTACATTTTTTTGTAGCACTTAACTACTATGAAAATGATTGGTAATTGCATCTAATCCTTACTGAGACCAATTAAAGTGTTTCAGGACAAAAAAAAGGATCTTTAGGTCTCAATTTTATTCTCTTTATTTTAGAATCGCAGACGTTTCGCTCTCCTGGGCATTAGCAGTGCTAAAAACATTCAGGGTAAACAATAATAATAATTATCTGATTATTTGATATTGACAAATTATCTATTGTTAAGGCTAAGTTAAATTAAGGAGATTTTTATTATGTGGACTCATTAGTGAGTATAAAAGTGACTGAGAAGAATAATTTTAGAAGACTTGTTAGAATTCTATGTATCCACGAGAATTATGATTGGCCTCAATTTTTGTGAGCTAAAAAAATTCTAAAATAAAGAGAATATATAATAGCTGTTTCAGATCCTTTATTTTGCCCTGAAACGATTGGTTCATTTGATGTTTGAAAGATGAAACAGAGTATATTCGAACTATTTTAAGCTCCCTGAGTGTTAAGGGAATTAGTAGAGACTTATAAAGCATCATGCAGGTGAAAAAACATACATGAAGATAAATTTTAATTGTGATGGCATTAGTCGGAGAGACTTTAAATCTGAAACATTATTGAAATAAATGTTGTACCGACCTAAGTTTTATTTGTTACTTAGATTTAAAGCCAGTTTTGTTAAAAATAAACTGAATCAACGTTGGAAAAGAATAGATAGAGTAGGTGTAAAATAGTATTAGGAATCTAAGAGCGTCGACAGGAAGCCCCTGGATTGTGCGAAGAGATTAAACCCGACACTCATGAAGCTTCATAAACCCCCTAATAGAATTAGCTGGAGGGGCTGTGAATGGACAGTTTTTCCCCAAGGGCTGGTGGGGAGGAGGCTCAAATAGAGTAAAAAGTCTCAATGACAGCTAGGGCCAAACAAAGCAGGGAATGACAGAGAAAGAGGACCGTCAGCGGGTAGATAATTACCCAGGCACTGAGCTCATTACGCGGGCTTTCGGTTGGCAAGCCTGCTATTTGCCCGCCAACTCTCCAGGCCCTTTATCAGCAACTTCACTCCCTGAGAGTTTTTACCACCCTTTCTTCAACACACTTCGCTCCCTCCCTTGGAATGCTTGAGTAGAAATACCTGGGTGCTCCTATTTCATAGACTTTTCCCTTCACTCCAAGTCAAAAGAGTGAATCCCACAGCATTCAACAACTCCTGTTTTAATTAATACAGTTGAAGTTGAAGTTAAAAGTAATAAAACTCTCAGGTAAGTGCAAGTTATCTATGCTCAGGCATCAAGCGGTATCATTCATGGTGGTGCTTTGCGACTATAAATAGTTTTTATAATTACGCATTTAAAAAAAAAAAAAGTCATTTGTTTTAATTCATTTATTTTCATTTGAAACGCATAAGTGAGGTAATTAGTTAATCTTAATTTAATTGGTCTTGAGTTTGATTCAGGGCATTGCAAATTTGAATGTTCGTTTAGGACAAAATACAGGCTGCTGATAACCATTGGGTTATCTTTGTCCAAATTGTCTTGTTTCACCAATTCATCCTCAAGTGAGACGGGATTTTTTTTTTAATTCTAATTATATTTTTTTCCTTTTGTATTTGTTTTTTCTAATAGTTATTTCATTCCATATATATTTTCTTTAGATTTTTATCCCTTTGTTAACTAGGTTATTTTTCTTTACTACTTTTTTTTTTGGCTGTTCCACCTGGCCTTCTTTCTTCAACTTTGCATAATTATGCTTGCATTGGGTAAGGTGTAAAACACCATATCTCATGGAGGCTTAAATGAAGATATCACATCAAATGTATGGATGAACTTATTAAATGAAATCCTCAGTCCCAACTACAGGGTAGAAAATGGAGGTAACATGTAGATGACTCGTTACAATTAGCTGAAGGAGGATAACGCGGAATAACTTAATATAGAACGCATAATTAATACATTTTTAGCAGATTTCCCCTTAGGGAAATCAGCTATTGAGGTCGTACTCATGACGCGATTTTCGAAAACTTTCTTCAAATGTCCATCGATCCTACCCAGGAGATGACGAAATGAGGTCCGTTCAAAATTATATATATATATATATATATATATATCTATATATATATATATATATATATATATATATATCTATATATATATATATTTGTCTGTTAACGCTCTGGCGGTCGCAATTTTTGTTTGATCGTTACCAAAATTCATATTTAAGCGTTTTACGTAAAAAGAGAGATCAAGTTCGTTAATGGCTGAAAACGGACCAGTGGGAGGGGGGGGTTTAGAGGGGGAGATTATTGAAAATCGAAATATCTCCGGTACTATACGTCGGATCGAAAAATTGTACAGAACCAATCTTATTGCAAATTAAATTTACTATAAATATTGTTCTATACGTTTATTCTTTATCTTGAATATTAACCGAGATATTTGCATTTGTATTGTGTGTATGGTCGACGGAACCCCGCCATGTTCTGGACTCTCCGCCGAGAGCTCTGGTGGCCGTTTCCAGAACTATTCGTCTCTCGTGAATAGGTTTAGAGATCCCTTCCTACTACAGCTGTTATTAGGCGGATTTCTCTATTGTAAAACTTCACGTGGGAAATCTGCTTAGTTTACGCAGCCCCTGCGTGACGGACTTTTTTTGATTTAATGTTAGTGGGGAGTTGGGATCAATGTTACCCAGTAGGTTAAGGGGTTTGTCTTAATGGACTAACTTTGCTTTTGTTAACCTAACTTCGCTACGAAGCAGCCAGAAGAACTAAGTGAAGCCAAAAGAATAAGGTCGTAGGCTTAAACTGTTGGTCAGAAAATGGCTTCAATAATAAAGGGGTAATCCTAAGATATTGGCAATGAATAAGATTGTGATCGGAGTGTAGGATTCGTCTTCTTCTAGATAGTCTGGACAGCTTTGTAAAAGTCAAGAAATAGGAATCAAAGTCGTCAGGGAGGTAGAAGTGACCTACAGGTTTCTTTGCAATCAGGCAGCCACAGGTAAGGGTTGGTAGACTGAAGAAAAGAACTAAACTGATTTCTCACTTGCTGCAATGCCACTTTGATGACGTCATTCCACATTGTATTCTCTGGTACTCCGGTAATCACTAGCCTATGTAACAGGATTTGAAATTAAAGCAAGACATGAGGGACTTACTGATAGAGATCCTTTAGGTGAAAATGCCATGCAAGAGTTACTGAAGGCTGAAGACTAAAAAAAACTCCGTCACGCAGGGGCTGCGTTAGCTAAGCAGATTTCCCACATGCGTCACGTATTTGCATTTATCTCAAGTTCAATGAGTACAATATTTGTTATTTGGGCTTCAAATGAAGTTCTTCATAATGTAACAGCTTATTGTTGATATGACATGAGTGAGAGCGGGAGTTAACTGAAGGCCGAAACAAAAAAGAAAACGCTAATATCTCGGTTAATATTAAAGATAATAGGGAAAATATTTTCTATAAGATTGGTCCTCAAGAATTTTCGGTCCGACGCATAATAACGGAGATATTAAGAATTTTTGAACTTAGTATCACCTGAAATCCTCTCCACTCAATCCGATTTCAGCCATTACCAAACTTGATCTTTCTTTATACATAAAACACTTATATGTCGAGTTTCGTAACAACTACAAATGCGACCGTTAGAGCGGTAACAGACAAATATATATATATATATATATATCTTTATATATATAATTCTAGCGTACGTGTGTATGTCACTGAACTCCTCCTAGACGGCTGGACCGATTTGATTGAATTTTTAAATACGCGTTCGGGTGACGCCCCGGATGGTTTAGCGCCGCAGATCGGCCCGGTAGATGGAGCTGGAGTGGGGGTCGTGAGGGTGGCCTGAAATTAAAAATAGCCGTATTTCGTTTCCTATTGTTTTTTCGTCAAATACGCTCAGGATAAGAGTTGTTTATGTTGTTATTTGGAGTATCTTTTGTCATATTCACTTTTGTCGTATAATAAAGTATAATCGAGATATACACTAAAAAAGTAAAGTGGGGCCAACAATTTTATTGGGCACCAACGATTGAACCGAACTGAACAAAACTCGGTATGTGAATTAGCATTAGGTCTTCCGTGGTTATAAGCTATACTAAATTTTTTAGGTTCGAACGGGAGTGGGGGTTCACTCAAGGCCGGAAACTAAAAAACGCCGATATCTCGGTTAATATTAAAGACAGTGAAAATAGGTACATGACAACGTTTATAGATCTTTTAATTTGCAAAAAGATTGGTTCTGTACGAAATTTCGATCCAACTCGCACTAACGGAGATATTTCAAATTTTCGAAAATCCTCCCCTCTAAACTCCCCCTCCCAATGATCCGATTCCAGCCATGGAAGAACGTGATCTGTCTTTTAACGTAAAACGTTTAAATACGGAGTTCGGTAACGATCAAGTAAAAATTGCGACCGCTAGAGCGTTAACTGGCTAATACACCTCTATCTTTATATATATAATTCTAGCGTACGTGTGTATGTCACTGAACTCCTCCTAGACGGCTGGACCGATTTGAATGAATTTTTAAATACGCGTTCGGGTGACGCCCCGGATGGTTTAGCGCCGCAGATCGGCCCGATAGATGGAGCAGGTCTCCGGTCGAAGGGCGAAGGGCGAGGTTATTGGAAATGTAATGAAATGTTAATATGTTTATCTAATGTATGTCCTTAGAGTTTAAGTATGTCATCTAAATAAAGATGTTTTCAGCTGCGAGAGGTTTTCATTTTCAGACATTGTTATTTATTGTCCAAATTTATTTTAATTTGATTTGAATGTTGAAATTATTTTCTTTTCTTTATTTATATTTATGTATTTGCATTATTATTGTTGAGGGTATTGATTTATTTCAATTATTGGTTTACAACTGTTTGTTTTTAAGGACCTGTAGTGCGCATTCTACCAGATAATCATAGAACTAAAACGTCTTCTTTTCCTTCTCTTATTATTCCTTTTCTTTTTGCGTACCACTTTTTTGCGATATTTTATTTACTTTTTTTTTAGGCAAACATGCGCATAACAAATGTTGTGTTTTGCGTTATTAAAAGTAGATTTTTTTTAAACATAATATTATTAAATTTAACATCCAAATCGCTTGATATATCATGCAGGACAACGTCTGCTGGGTCCGCTAGTATATATATATATATATATAAATATATATATATATATATATATTTATATATATATATATATATATATATATATATATATATATATATACACACAATTTTGAACGGATCTCATTTTCGTACTCTAATAGGTAGAATAGATGGACGTTTGAAGATATTTTTCGAAAATCGCGTCATAAGTACAACCTCAACAGCTCGTAAAGGAAAATCTGCTAAAAAAGTAACATTGAATATTAGAGACGTATTTTAAAATATAGACATTCTCCATGCAGAGACAAATTAAATACAGATTAATATTCTACTTTTTAAAAAAGTATAGAGAGAAACAACTGTACAAAATCGCATTTTCATCAAGTTTGGTAAATTAACCTTTCTTGAGCAGGCTCATTCAGTCAGTTTATTGATAATATTATTGTAAAACATTTTAATTTCTGACTTAATACTATTTGATTTACATATTATTAAGAGATATCACAAAGAATTAGTCAACATTAACATATTATATATTTAAAATATTAACAGGTATTAACAACATAGTGTTACTTTAATTTCAAAACAATTTGTTATTTGTAAAATATTTAATGCATGGCAACAAAATAAATATAAAGCTACAACTTCCACGTGACTAAAAGGTTTTTAGAAGTTTGTATTATTTCATTTTGCAGGTGCGGTTTCTGGCGCAAAAGAAACTGACTGTGCTTTAACAGTTTAGGTAAGTTTTTAAATTATTAACAATAACAAATGAGTAATTGTACACAAGTAATTGCGTAATAATGATTACCAATATTATAGTAAATATTTTTAGCTATCATCATTATTTATCTTCATTTCTACTTAGAAGAAATCATTGTTCTTACTACTGTATTTATGATTGTGCAAAATAGTTTTACTGTTTATATTTTATTTCAACTATAATCTTCATTACTAATCGTCAATTTGAAGCCTACAGAAATCCTTTTATAACGTGTGCCATTAGTTATCTATAATAAATAATTAAGCCTCTACCCTATTCAGGTGTCAAGGATACAATATCATTTTATTGAAAAAAATGGAAAAAACTATTTTGAGGACTAGAGAAGTTGGTATGAAGTTATAGACCATTTTCTCATACATTAAACGTAAAAAAAAAAAAATCGATTTGCATAATGCTCTCCTCATTTCAGTCTGAATTTTAAAGCTAGAACGGGGTTTCGCCTTGTATTTTGGAGAAAAATATAGTCAAATAAAATAAAAGTTTTTATGCAGAAACTCTGTAAACCAGCCAATTTTCCTCCTTGAGAGATACTTTTTTTATTCCCTATTTTTGCTTTAGTTTTTTGAACTTTTAGCTGGAAATAAGACGTTTAGGGATGTAATAGTAAATTATAATGTAAAACTCGCATGAAAATGGGGGGGGGAGTTAGTAAAGGCTGGAGAAACAAAAATACAGAGGACTCCGTCAATATTCATGTTAAAATGAAATAAATGAGACATATATATTTCTAAATTGCTTTTCAAACAAAAATGGCGATATAGTTTTATCCAACTTACAATAATGGAGATAATTTAGATTGTTTCTGAAACAAATTCAATTTTTTTTCGGTTCTTGGTTTCACGGGAAGCGTTTTACTATCAAGTTTAGTAAAATTGAATAAATAGTAATATTTCGTTGCTAGAGTGATGTATATATATATATATATATATACTAGCTTAGATACCCGGCTTCGCTCGGGAATTCATTTGAGGCTGAATGGTGATGGTATTTTTTTGGCAAGGCTTTACTTTGCACAATATTTTGACATTTACCCGTCCCAGTGTTTAGTTTAAATAACCGCCATTCCTGTGGATTTGTTAATAATAAAATTATTTTTTTTATGTAAGACTTCACTGTTCTCCATATTGTCATAATTCCCGTTTCCTGTGCATTATGCATAGATTTGAATTATTAAGCACAAAATATTAATATACATTTGAATTAGTTTTTCCCGGTGAGGTACCTTGTAGTTCCAAAGAATTGTTGAGCAAATTTCACTAAATAATAAAATAAACAACTTTGTTATGTGCATGTATTTGCCAAAACCCCAATAGGAAACGAAATATCACTATTTGTTATTTCAGGCCTCCCTTATCACCCCCACTCCTGCCCGTCCCTAGAAATGTTAGTATGGCTTATTACAAGGAAGACGTTAGTGCTAATTCACGTACCGAGTTTGGTTTAGTTCGGTTGAGTCTTTTGTGCCAAATAAAATTGTTGACTTCCGCTATCATTTTTAGCGTATAACGCCTTTATACTTAGGTATACGACAAAAGTGCATATAACAAAAGTTACTCTAAATAACAAATTAAACAACTTTTGTTTTGTACATAATTGCCGAAAATGTAATAGGAAACGAAATATCACTATTTTTAATTTCTGGCCACCCTTATAACCCCCACTCCTGTTCGTCTCAGAGAATATTAATATAGCCTAAAGTCTAAGTTGGGTTAGTAGTAATATACATACCAAGTTTCATAAAATTCGGTTCAGCCGTTTATGCGTGAAAAAGTAACAAACAAACAAACAAACATACACGAAAGAAACAAAATGCAGTTATGGTGTCTATGACATGTGAAACGAAAAGTTATCGTGAAAAAAAAATCAATGTACAGACAGAGGTTACAATTTTATATGTGTATATATATATATATATATATATATATATATATATATATATATATATATATATATATCCTGTATACATTAGAACGAACCCGATTTTTGTCATCTTCTAAGTAATATTGAAATTAATTTTTTTTGTAAATCGCGTCATTAGTATACGTATATGCCTAAGTTGCCTACTACTAGTAAATTGTATTCTCAGACTCTGATATTTTCGGTAACATATTTCTTTTATTTTTTTCTGAGTGCATAATACTACGATCTTTGTTATCCAGAGCACCATTAAGTAAGACTTAATACTTTACCATCCGCTTGGCGAATATTTATGTAACTTACAAGGTGCAAATGAGGAGGCTAAAATTAGCTGACTATATAAATATATAGCTGGCTTTTGTCCTATTAAGCCAATATATAAACAATACGTAGACAGGTCTTTGAGTTCAGAGTAGCATTTTATGAAATTAAAAAAAAAATGAATTAATAAGTTTCTAATTTCCTGGAGTTATTACAAATGTAAAGTGGGTCTAAGTTCATCAAATAGTTGATTATTTTTATACGGTCGAGATTCAGTTTCCGGAAGAAGCGTGATAATTCGGCTCGGCAACAAATTTTCATATCTAACTTGGAGATAACTTTCTGGCGGGAGTGGCCAGGCTTCCCGCGAAAAATTGATAAAGTTGCCGTCCTTCCATTTCCTTCCATCTCCCCTGATAAATATTACATTTTCCAACGACCAGAAGGAATCTCCTCATCCCCCCCCTCAGTCTAATAAGTAGAATATTGTTAAAATTTACGCAAATAATTTGTAAATGCATTTGTTGTTTAGTTGAAAGGGGAACGTGTACACTAGTAATTTCTACAATATAATAGCAACCACTGCCGTAATTTTTTATTCACCTCTGTAAATATACATCAAATAACAACTAAACTGTGTTTCGTTGTGCAATTGTATTAATAATGACCGTTAAAATAAAAAAAAAAATAAAAAAGTATAATTTGTATTTTTTGGATGATTTATTTTAAAATTTGCTATTTCGTATTAATTTTTTTTTTCAACAACTCTTGCTTTTATTATTAACTGTTTCATTGTTTTTCTATTGGCCATCTTTAATCATCAGAAACAATTAGATATTCTCACCAATATCTAATAAAATCGAATTATTAAAATTTTTCCACTGCACTTGTTCTGACCATTAAGACCTTAACACTATATGCAGCTATTGAGGTCGTACTCATGACGCAATTTTCGAAATTTTTCTTCAAATGTCCATCGATCCTACCTAGGAGATGACGAAAATGAGGCCCGTTTAAAACTGAATATATGTATATTTTTCTTAGATCGTTACCAAACTCGATATTTAAACATTTTATGTAAAAGACAGATCAAGTTCATTACCGGCTGAAATCGGACCAGGGGGAGGGGCGGGGTTTAGAGGGGAGGAGTTTCGGAAATTCAAAATATCTCCGTTACTATGAGTCGGATAGAAAAAATGTACAGAATCAATCTTATAAATTAAATGTACTATAAATATTGTTTTATACATTTATTCTATATCTTGAATATTAACCGAGATATTCGCATTTTTCAGTTTTCAGCCTTCAGCAAACCCCCACTTCTACTCATGTTACATTAACAATACTGGGTTATGTTATAACCCACATCATTCGAAGCTTAAATACCAAATATTGTTTTCAAGAGGCACATGCATATATGTCCTGGTAAAATCCCCCCCCTCCCCCCGTCTTAAGGTCTTGGCCTACTAAAATTTGATTGATTGAGATTACAATTATTCTGACTCATTATTAATACAGTACTAGATATAATTAGTACTTCTCAATAAAATTAATACGCTATATTTCAGTGATTGTTTTTCTTTCTGGTGTGGCTGGCAGACCTGTTTGTTTAGATTTCAAACACTTCCCGTCGCAGGTTATTGAACTTGACTGAAACATTCCTTATTTCCGTTTGTATTTATTCATTTAATAATCCCGGTGGTGTTGTGGTACGAATATGTAGATTTGTCTATTACTAAACTTCACATTTGAAATCTGCTAAGTTTAGGCAGCCCCTGCATGGCGGACTTTTTTCCCCCTGTGAGTCACTGACTCCTTAAACAATACCCACCAGAGAATCTCTCTAAAACACTTATTTTCTCCATGTAACCACCTTACTTGAACACTCCAGTAGTCGCGCCTGATCTGTGAGATCGCTGATAGCTTTCATATTCTATTGCCAGACACCCTTTGCGAAGGGACTGGTGCCGCGCTTCCTATCTTGCTAGAAGGGGGTGCCGAGGCCAACTAGTGCAGACCTTCAAGCATTTGACACAGAGTCGTCAGATTACGATCGATCTCCTAGATACAGCGCGACCTCTCCTGTAAGTATTTGGGTTTATTTTATAATTATTTTCCTCCATTGTAAATCGATCTAAAACTATACATTAAAACATTGACTAGGTTAATTAAATACTAAATTAACTAAGTAAATTAAAACATTTTATAGCTATAATAATGTAATAATGATAGTAGTAAATTTATTTTGTAAAACTGGAGGGAGAAGATCTGTGTTCGCGAGAAGATCACTTTTGTTTTAAATTAATACAAAATTTATAAATTTGTACTTGTGATTTTAAATTTTTAATTTTATTTGATCGAGAACAAAAAAGTCTTCCCCAAGCATTTTTTATGATATTACAAACGATGGAGATGTGAAGAAAATACATAGACTATTATTTGAGGTAGACGTGGATAAAGAAAGTGGCGGTGTACATCACATTCCTCCTGCTGTAGAATATGAAATAGGAGATGAAGACCTGGATACAGTTGAAGAAGAAAAAAATGAAGAAACACAAGGTAATTCGGAAATATAAACTCAGAAGAATGAAAAGTAATGAATCTACAAAAAAAAAAAGCCTGCTTTGTCAATAAAGAAGACTAATTTTGTATATATGTATATTATACTTGTTTCCTATCATTTCTATTATTTTAATTAATGTTTTTTGTCATAAAATAAATTTATTCGTAAGTAACACTATTTTACTTTAATTTCCTTTCAAATTTTGCAGTTTAAGGTTATACTATTACTGGGATTGAAATGTGATCTGACAGATACAGCGCGACTACTTTTGTAGCAAAGCTGGGCCCGACTACTTGAGTGTTAATGGATGGCAAATCTTTAAGGTTGTGATGTGTTCAGCAAATTACTATTTTATTTGGTGTTAGATAAAGAAAGGGGAGATATAGAGGAGGAGAAATGTGCTGATAGCCCCGTAAGATGTTTGTGTACCTCTCGATGTGGTGAGAGATAAGCCCCTCTCGAAGCCCTAATATTCGCGGCGCGTTCACCCTGCGTCGAGTGTTTGCCCGTCGATAGAGCATGTCCCAACCCTCGACCTTTTTACCCCCAGGATAGGCATCTGGCCCGTCATCTGGCTATCCTCAAGGATGTCTCCCCGATGAGAATCACCATCATAAAGAACCATCGCACGCATCTCGAGAGCAACATCTGGACCCTTAGAGTTGGCTCTTAACACGGCAGCTTAATAAAAAAAAATTAAGAAGCAGAGCTTTTTACTTAGTCGTCTTGAAGATCTTAAACCTATTAGTAGCGACTATTGGGTTCTGTCGGTAGTTACTCTTTTCTTACTACTCAACCTATAAGTATTCATGGAATGTTAGTGAACTACGCAGTATGACTTTCAAGGAATCTTCTCCCCCATGCACACTAATTCCATAGCTTAAAAGTCCGCCACGCAGGGGCTTCGTAAACTAAGCAGAATTCCCACGTGCTGTAATAACACACCTGTGACCTCATTCTCTATTTCTATGTAAAAAAAAAAAAAGTCCGTCACGCAGGGGCTGCGTAAACTAAGCAGATTTCCCACGTGAAGTTATACAATACAGGAATCTCCATACGAAAGCCGAACAGTTACGGCAAATGGCCGAACATGGCAGGAAATTCAGTCATCCGCTATCGGCCCACAATTAATAGAAATGCAAATATCTCGGTTAATATTCAAGATAGAGAATAAATGTATAAAACAATATTTATAGCAAATTTAATGTCTAATTAGATTGGTTCTATACAATTTTTCGATCCGACGCATAATACCGGAGATATTTTGAATTTTCAAAAATTACCTCTCTACCCCCCCCCCCCTCCCACTGGTCTGATTTCAGCCATTAACGAACTTGATCTTTCTTTTTACATAAAACGTAAAACATGAAGTTTGGTAACGATCAAACAAAAATTGCGACCGCTAGAGCGTTAACAGACAAATACATATAATATATATATATATATATATATATATATATATATATATATATATATTTGAACGGACCTCATTTTCGTCATCTCTTGGGTAGGATCGATGGACATTTGAGGAAATTTTTCAAAACTTGCGTCATGAGTACGACCTCAATAGCTTATTTCCCTTAAGGGAAATCTGCTAAAAACCGACGAGTATAAGGGGTGTTTGGGAGGGGCGGCGAGTTTATGAAAGCTGGAGAGAAAGTAGAAATTACTCGCATAATAATTCGAGTATATAATAATAATAATATATTTTTCCCATAATTGAATTATGGGAAAAATATATAGAACAACAATTGTAGAGCATCCATTGCTTAACAAGATTTGTTCTATAACATACCCTTCATAAGAACGGCAATAATTTGAATTTTTCAAATTCCTCTCTAAAAACCTCTTGTGATATTTGGACTTTATGGTTTTACGCCTTCACTAAACCCCCCACTCCTACTAGTGTCATATTAATAATTACCTGTTATATCATGAACCACTTCATTATAAGGTTAAATACCAAATATTTTTTTCAACAAAGCTTTACTATACGAGATACAAACAAATACGTTTGTTGACCCCCTCCCCTTCTTTTATCTTGGATTATTAAAATCTGATTGATTGAGATAAATATTATTCTGATTCATTTTAAATTACTCAGCTAGCTATAGTAAATAGTTTTCAATAAAATTAATATGTTATATTCAGATATGTTTCATTAATTGTTCATCTTTTCGGTCTAGAATAACTATCTATTCAGCGCTGCAAAGTTGGCTGCCATGTCTGTTTACAATTCAGACGCTTCCGATTGTAGATATTATTAATTTGTAAACTGATTGAATGATTTCTTATCACCGTTTGTATTTATTCCCTTAACATTCACGGTGGTGTTGTCAGTATGTAGATTTATCTGTTACTAACCTTCCCGTGGGAAATCTGCTTAGTTTAGGGAGCCTCTGCGTGACGGACTTTTATGTAATTGGCCTCAAAGCAACATGAAAAGTAAAACAAAAAAAATAATAATAAATTACCTTGAGAAATTCTGGTTGCGTGAAAGGTAGTACTCCCCCACCCTTGATGTTTTTGTGTCACAGTAGTTAGCGTGAGTCCTCCAGAGGTAAAAGAAATCTAATAACTTATGAATAATAAAATGTGGAAGAACCGGAATGTACGGCTCTGTAATGGTGTTCGTTATGAAGTAATTTAAATCAGAGTATAAATAAATACAATATTCATCATACCTACATCTGAATATTACATGGGGATGGAGAATTTCCTGCAAGGGAACTCTACAGTACAAAGAAAAGTCACCGTTATAACCAGCCAGCTGCACTCTTGTATTCTAGAGCCTGGAATTTCTATTTTCATATCCCATTTAATTTTTTCACCTTCATTCGCTTGGATTCTTTGTGAAAAATAAAACAAAACAAAGAGAATATACTGGGCGGGAAAAATTACATTTATAATGAGAGTCCGGGGAATAAGAAGAAATTTAATATTAAGTTGTCACAGCAGGGGGAAAAAAAAGGTCTTGGGGGAGGGGATCTGGTGGTGGCATTTTAATTTGTGCTGTTGGTAGCCCTGTGTTTATCAAGGATTATCAGGGTAGGTCTTAGTAACACCCCCCGGGCTCAGAGTTGGTCCGCTCCAATTAGGGTGGGAACTAGTCTTGGAAGATACCAAACTCCATCGAGGGGAGCTACATCGCCCACTCTCCTACAGATTATTCTTAGACAAAGTATCTTATCTCCTTCAAGGACGCTTTTCCAATTCCAACTTGGCTACATTTATTTACTCAGGAGTTCCACTAGCGCCGTCAAGTGGATACTCTTCCTACACTCCACTTGAAGCTTAATTGGAACACATCATGGGTTAATTCAGGGAAAAACATCTTTTACAATTCAAAATGTGCAGTTCAAATTTTAATCAGTTTTCTTCGTAGAAATATCCCTTGGAAATGGAAAGGGCAATGTACAGTGGTGTACATTATATTTCATATAATAGCCCGCTAGTAAAGTGAATATCAAATTTCTTATTACTGACGATTGTGGTTCTATATATTAGGAAATTTGGATGACACAAGGGATTGTGAGGGAGTAGTAAAGGGTTTAGTTAATTAAAAAGTCGGTCACGCAGGGGCTGCATATAGCAGATTTCCCGCGTGTTGGTTTAACACACTAGTGTTCTCATACCACCTGCCTAAAATCAAGGAAATATGAATAAATCACTTAATACTTGAGTTACGAAAATATTCATACAACATCTGTTGTAGAGCAATAATAGTTTCAAAAGAATGGTTCTATAACTTTTCACGAAGCGGCTAATTATAAGGGAGTATTTTGATTTTTTGAGTCCCCCCACCTCTAAACTCCTCCTGTTCCGGGACCGATTTGGGTCAATAACAAATATGATATTTAGTGTGGAATGAAACTACCGAATTGAGTATGGTAAAGATAAAATAAACATTCAGAAGTTAAGAACGTAAAATTTTAAATGATTACGTTATCGCGTAAGGGAAATCAGCTATTGAGGTTGTACTCATGACGGAATTTTCGAAATTTTTCTTCAAATGTCCATCGATCCTACCTAGTAGATGACGAAAATGAAGTCCGTTCAAAACTGTATATATATGTCTGTGACCGCACTCGCGGTCGCAATTTTTGTTTGATCGGTACCAAACTCGATATTTAGTCGTTTTATTTTAAAAGAAAGATCAAGTTCGTTAACGGCTGAAATCGGACAAGTGGGAGGGGAGGATTTTCGTAAATTCGAAATATCTCCATTACTATACGTCGGATCGAAACATGATCCAGGATCAATCTTATTGAAAATTAAATTTACTATAAATATTGTTATATACATTTATTCTCTATCTTGAATATTAACCGAGATATTTGCATTTTTATGAAGTCTGTGGTCGGGTATAGTTCGGATTAGGTCGGCCATTTTCGTCAGTACTCGGCTCAGGTGGAAGCTTCTTCTAACCTTACCTGTCGTTTCTAACCTTACCTTCATTACTTTGTGAGATTTAAGCAAATACGTTTTGTTCATCCGCGCCCCCCCCTTTCTTCTTCATACTACTAAAATTTGAGTTATTAAAATATAAATTATTCTTACAATTCAGAAGCCGTTTCAGTTGGGAATTTATTTTAATTAACTGAAAGATTTCTCATTGCCCTTTGTATTTAATCAAGGTGGTATTGTGATACCAGTATGCAGATTTCTCTATTGTAAAACTTCACATGGGAAATCTGCTTACTTTACGTAGCCCCTGCGTGCGGACTTTTTGTTAATATGACGTGAATAGGAGTGTATGTTTACTATAGGCTGAAACCTAAATAATGAAAATATCTCGGTTAACATTCGTTATAGAGAAAATATGTAAATAACGACATTTATAGTGCATTAAATTTGTGATAAGATTGATTATATACCATTTTCCATACCGATTTCAACCGTTAACGAATTTGATCTTTAGTTTTCCAAAACGCTTAAATATCGAGTTTAGTAACGATTAACCAAAAATTTCGACCGCTAGAGTGGTAACAAATATATATATATAATTTTGAATGGACCTCATTTAGTCGTCTACTAGATAGGATCGATGACATTTTTAGAAAGCCATGTCTTGAGCACAACCTCATTAGCTGATTTTTCTTAAGAGGAATTTCCTAAAAATTGTATAGACCAACCATTGTAGAATATTACATGACCGACTAAATTGTTTCAATAACATCTTTCTATCAGACCATAATAAGGAGATATTTCGAGTTACCATTTAAACCCTTCTCTAAACCACCTTAATAACCATAATAGACACAATAAGTAAATAGTTTTACATGGAGTGCTAAAATATTCAGTTTGGTAGTGGTTAATCAAAAGCTACGCCCGCTAGTGTTTTCAGATGTCCCTTAAGGTAAATCAGCTATTGAGGTCGTAATCAGGACGCGATTTTCGAAAAAATTTCTTCAAATGTCCATCAATCTTAATCAAGAGATGAAGAAAATGAGGTTCATTTAAAATTATATATATTTGTCTGTTAGCGCTCTAGTGATCATAGTTTTTCTTTCACGTTACCAAACTCGATATTTAATCGTTTTATGAAAAAAGAATGATCAAGTTCGTTAATGGCTGAAATCGGACAACTGGTAGGGGGATTAAAAGGGGGGATTTTTGAAAATCCGAAATATCTCTGTTACTCTAGTTCGTATCGAAAACATGTATAGAAATATTTTTTTTTGTAAATTAAATGAACTATAAATATTGTTATATACATTTATTATCTATCTTCAATATTAACCAAGGTATTTGAATTTTTCATATTCTTCTATTGTCGGTTCTGTTCGTGCGACACCGCCGAAAGTGAATTCGGCCGTTTCCGTAACTGTTAGGCTATCGTGAAATTAGTGTAGACTGGTGTGTGTTTTCTTTGTGAGATACATGCAAATACGTTATGTTGATCTCCCCCCCCCCCATCTTCTTTAGTTCATGGACTACAAAAATTTGAGTGATTGAGATAAAAACTATTCTGATTCATTATAAATTACAGTACTAGATATAATAAATAGTTTTCAATAAAATTAATATATTATATTCAGATATATTTCAGTATTGTTTTTCTATCCAGTGAAGAATATGTCTATCTTTCTATTCATCTCGGAGTGGTAGGCAGACCTGTTTGTTAACAATTAAGAGCTTTCCGTTTAGAGGATATTGAAATTGAATGAAATATCTATGTCTCATTATAGTTCGTATTCATTCCCTTCACGGTGGTATTAAGTAATACCAGTATGTAGATTTATCTATTGCAAATCTTCACGAAGGAAATATGCTTATTTTATTCAG
Source organism: Riptortus pedestris (assembly GCA_019009955.1). Taxonomy (NCBI): domain Eukaryota; kingdom Metazoa; phylum Arthropoda; class Insecta; order Hemiptera; family Alydidae; genus Riptortus; species Riptortus pedestris. The sequence goes on from CM032229.1 coordinate 154,335,346, forward strand.
TCACGGACTTTTTAAAATATATTTTCTCATTCTTCCTTGTCCAGTAGCTCTGGTAAGGGTAATTTATTACGTCTAGGTACCGCAGTGGCGCTTTCTAGACTTGGTCATATTTTTCTTTGCTTTAATTCAGTCTTTTTTTTGCAGATAATACAAAAAAATAATGTAATCATTAAAAATTAAATATACAAACGAAATTTCTGCTAAAAGCCTCTCTGTGGGAAGACTGTTTTCATTATTCCTTGGTTATTTTTTTTTTTTGGTTTCATTGGCCTTAGTGAAAACCTCTCATGTTATTTAACAATTAGCCTTTTTAAGAAAGATTCTATTTCATGCATGTTTTTATGTAGAGCTCCTATAAAGAGAAAAAAAAAATTAAATTGAATGTCAGATTAAGTCGTAAATGTAGACTTTCAGCACGAAGGAAACCTGGTGTTAATGCATGCCTACTGTTACGTGATTATTAGAGTTAGAGAAGTATATGTAAAGAGTAATTGTATTTATTGCAAATTAAGTTTGCAATAATACTGGTTGAATGAATAAGGTCTTTTAATAAAATATTAAATAAATAATAAAAAATCTTTTGGATCTCTAAAAGTAATGAGAAATTTGGAGTTTTTTATTTAACCCTCAAGAGACATAGTCCCTTCAGTCGATTTCAAACAAATGGAAAGGTGCATAACTTGATGCCACAATAGTCCTAAATATGCAATTTATACATTCTAAGGCTAGTCATTTTTTTTTAGGTTTGGCGATACATACAGATGGACTGAAACTAATCAAAGTAGATTTAGGGAAGGCCTGAATGGATAATTGTACAGTTATTTAAAAAATAAATAGTTTTTGCCATTGCAGTACTTTTTATTAGCAACAAGGCTGAGGTTAGCCAAGAGTTGATCTTATGACATTTGGATAATCATGGTTCGTAGGTTCGGTCCTCAATGGCCAGTGAGAATTTACAGAGTTATGGACTCACCGAATAAAATTCCCTGGTACACAGATACATACTCACAGGTAATCTGTCCATGAAAAAAAAGGGATATTTCCATTTTTGTTTCCTAAAGGAAAATCTGCCAAAAGCCTGGTAATGTCATTGATGGTTCATCACTTATTTGTCTACCCCTTTCCCTTCTAGCGTTAGAACAACAGTGCATTAGAATTGTCATATAGAACAAAAATAACAAAATATTAAACAAAAATACTCAAACAGAACAATATTAAACAAAACTCAGAACACAATGAAAAAAGAACAATACAAAATACAATTGAAAGCAATAAATAGATGAAATTAAAATTAAATTATTTATTGACAACCACTTTTTACCACTAAGGCTAATTGGAAAAAAATAGTTGATAAAAGCATATTAAAAAATTTGAATTTCATAGTAGCTAAAAGTAAAATAGTTTTTGAAGAATAAAAATTAAATTAATAGGTAAATAAATAAAACATATCTATAATACAACTTTAAAAAAAAAATAGAAAATCTAAAACACACGCATATATATGGAGGAGGGGGTACATAACAGCTATTTTACTTCACTCTTTTCACTCGCACACACTTGTTCAAATACAAACAATTTTTTTTTTATATTCATAATAAAAATATTCTTATATCCTATAAGAAAATACAATACCTAAATTTTATTGTATAGAGATAGCTTCTTTACTTATGAAAGGATTCTATCTACTGCTTGTGAAAAATATTATGTTTCTAGGAATGTCTATTTTTTCGAAAATTGTTAGCACAGATTGACATTCTTCTATAAGATGGAGCATTGTGTTTGGAATATGGCATATTTCTCATTGTTGTTGAGGATCTATATTTATTAAGTGTATGTGAGTAAGATTTGTGTGACAAACTGAGCCATATCTCTGGGGAATGTTTTATATTTCATAATTTGTTTGTAAGGGACATAGAATCCCAGCTTTTATGGACTTTGCTATTTATCCAGGTGGTCATAGCATTAGCTTCATAGACATGAACTTGGGTCCCACCCATATGAGATGCTGTTTTACCTACTTTATCAGCAGCCTCATTTCCTGCAATTCCGGAGTGTGCGGGTATCCATACCAGCTTGATTCTTTTTTTAGATCCTTCATGATTTGCCAGTGATTATAAATTGTATTTATTGTTAGACCGGCTTTATGAGGGTTCTATATGCTTTGGAGAGCTGACATCCATAAATTGTAAAGTTATTCAATTTTTTTTAAATACTCCGTTTTATATAATAGCTTATTAGAGCTAAATTTTGTTGATTACATGTTTGCATTTTTTAAGTACTGATAATGTTTAAATACATTTAGTTTGGATGATTGATCCAAGTAATAAATGTCTAAGCCCAGCGCATTATTCTACTGGATTGGAATTGTGTGGTTGCTATCGTGCTTTGAGCCTACGTCAGTGTGATTAAAGTCAGGGAGTGTAATAGCAGAAGTGAAGAAGCAAAGAGCAAGCCGAGTCTTGACGAACTACAGCCTCTAATCAACTAATTATACAAGTTGGGCTCTCTAATCCAAGTTTTGCTTAAGAGGTTCAGCCGTTCCCAATGGGACCTGTTGCCTAGCAACGGCCTCAGTCTTTGCTTGAGGCCGCTCCATCTGGTGGCTTACTAGTTTTGGCTGGTGATAAGGCCTAAGTCAGCACAAACTATATTTCGCATGGAATTAGAAGAGAGAGAGGAGAAGAGAGGGTGGGAGGGAGAGAGAGAGAGAGAGAGAGAGAGAGAGAGAGAGAGAGAGAGAGAGAGAGAGAGAGAGAGAGAGAGAGAGAGAGAGAGAGAGAGAGAGAGAGAGAGAGAGAGAGAGAGAGAGAGAGAGAGAGAGAGAGAGAGAGAGAGAGAGAGAGAGAGAGAGAGAGAGAGCGAGAGAGAGAGAGAGGGGGGAGAGAGAGAGAGAGAGAGAGAGAGAGAGAGGGAGAGAGAGAGAGAGAGAGAGAGAAGAGAGAGAGAGAGAAGAGAGAGGTAGAGAAGAGAGAGAGAGAGAGAGAGAAGAGAGAGTGAGAGAGAGAGAGAGAGAGAGAGAGAGAGAGAGAGAGAGAGAGAGAGAGAGAGAGAGAGAGAGAGAGAGAGAGAGAGAGAGAGAGAGAGAGAGAGACATAAAATCTGTATTATTTAAATAAAAATTTGATAATACTAACCCCCCTAAAAAATATTAAGAAAGAAGTTCGTTTAAATTATTTTGACCCAACCCCTTCCCCTACATCTTCCTAGGCCGCAACTGATTTCAGCTTTTTAAATATTTTTACATGAACCGCTTTAATATCGATTTTACTCCTCCACCCTCCCCCCCAGGGAAACCAGCTATTGAGGTTGTACTGAGTACGCACTTTTCGAAAAATATCCTCCATTGTGCAATGAACCTACCGAGGAAATGACGAAATTGAGGACCTTTCAAATTATATATATATAATTTCACACACACCCACACCCACACGTGCAAGCTATTGATGGTTGAATGATTGGATTTCAATATTAAACTCACAAATTCTACCGTTTTTATCACTACACAATTTATTTGACGATGCACTACAAATTTGGTAAATGATTCTTCACTATTAATTACAATGTGCACTAATTACCTCAGTATAGATTCTCGCCTGGGCAAAGGAAATTATTTAGTGACGGAATTCATTAAATAACATCCTGTCCTACCCTGGTTAAAAAAGGGTGGTAACCTGTAGATAACCCGTCCCAATTAGCCTATGTTGAAAAAAGTGGACGTTAATAAATAATAATAATATGCACTAACAACTTTAGTTCTTATTGCAACGTACAATTACTCACGGGCATGTGAATTACCGAAGTTCACAAAACACTGCACTGCACTGATCTTCACAAAAACACGACACCGGACTGATCTTCACACAAATACAGTGCTCAGCTGATCTTCACAGTCACTGCACTGAAACTGAAAAGCACTGTTCATTAAAAGCTGCACTGAACGCAATGTTATTCATTGGTAACAAAACAGAACTAGCTACCTGGTGAGGGAGACGGTTTTATGGACCGGCAACAAGTTCAAGAACTGTACAGACGCCGACTCAGGCCAGCTGATTTTCGTTGTCTAACCTTGCCTAGGTCCTAGGCTGGCGCCTGTATTTTGCTGGCACGTGTACTTCTTAAATTTGTGATTTTCATGTAGCTAATTTTAGCAACAATACATATAGTTTCTACTGCTTAGTATAAACAGCTCTAAGTATTGGCTTAAGTATTAATTTACATCACATTCTGTTAAAACAGAATATATTCAACAACGAATATGGCTAATCGCCTGAAACGCATTTTCGAACAAATAAAAAAAAATCTATCTACACAATTAATTCTGATAACAACATAAACTAAAGATTATTAATAAGGATCAATAAAAAGGCCTTGTCCTCTACTGTTTAATATTATTCAGAGTGCACATTCGGAGTCAGCGCTCCATCCTCAGTGCCTGCTGACAAACAAAACCTTGAGTCAATGTAACAATCATAGCATGGACAAAAAGTAAAAAAAAAACAGTGACAAAAACAAACAATAAAGAATAAAAACAATAGAAAATTTAATAAATAGTCAACTAATAATATTAGTTGACTATTTACTATTTATTTATTTATTAAATTTTCATATTTTATTTATTAAAACATTGTTTTATTCTTTATTTTTGTGTTGGTTTTTGTGACTGTTTTTTACTTTTTGGCCATGCTACGATTGTTAAATTCACTCAAGGTTTTGTTTGTCTGCGGGCACTGACGATGAAGCGCTGACTCCGAAAGTGCACTCTGCATAATATTAAAAACAGGAGAGGACAACGCCTTTTTATTGATCCTTATCAATTAGTTCCTCTACAATCCAGCATATTCCAGAGATATAAAGATTATTAATATTTTTATGTAAAGCAAGAATAAATCCATTAAAATATAAAAAGGAATGGTGGAAAAATTATACTTGAAAGTCAATTGACTAAAGTGGTTATTGGTGGTAGGGTAAAGGAACTAACGTAACCTAGAATGGATGTATATATAGACATACAAAGGCAGGCGGTAGATGTATATACACACTGGTAGCCGCCGATATAGACCAACACCCACTCAATAGGCTCGGACATACACTAACCAATTTTCCATCTGCTTCTCAAATATTTGCCTTCCTGCCAGCTCTCGCTCGCCACCCTTCTGCCAATACACAGCCTGCAAAAAAAACCTCCGTCCAATTGGTCGTAAACTATACTGACAATCATCAAGGGAATATAGATAAAAGTCTAAAGATCTACTTTTATTTAAAATTTCCCACGTGCTGGTATGTCACACTTGTCATCTCATTTCACCACATTTTCTTTATTCATAAGTTAAAAGCCCGTCACGCATTGGCTGTGTAAACTAAGCAGATTTCCCACGCGAAGTTATACAATAGAGAAATCTCCATACGAGAGCCGAGCAGTTACGGCAAAGGGCCGAACAAGCTTTTGGCGAGAAAATAGTCATCCGATATCGGCCCACAATTAATTAAAATGCAAATATCTCGGTTAATATTCAAGATAGAGAATACATGCATAGATCAATATTTATAGTGAATTTAATTTACAATCAGATTGGTTCTATACAATTTTTTGATCGGACGTATGGTAAAGGAGATATTTTGAATTTTCGAAAATCCCCCCTTCCACTGGTCCGATTTCAGCCATTAACGAACTTGATCTGTCTTTTTACATAAAACGACTAAATATCGAGTTTGGTAACGATCAAACAAAAATTGCGACCACTAGAGCGGTAACAGACAAATATATATATATATATATATATATATATATATATATATATATATATATATATATATAAATATATATATATATATATACAGTTTTGAACGGACCTCATTTTCGTCACCTACTAGGTAGGATCGATGCACATTTGAAGAAAAATTTCCCTTAAGGGCCTACGAGTAGAAGGGGTGGGGTGGTAGGTTACTAACGGCAGAAATTAAGAAAGTAAGAATAACTCGCTTAATACTTGAGTTACTCAAGCATGCATAGAACAACAATTGTAGAACATCAAAATAGTTTAACGAGATTGATTCTATAACATTTTGCCATCCGACTCATAATAACGGTGATATTTTGAATATTTCAACCCCACCCCCACCCTCATGTCAGATTTCAACTACTAATAAATATGATTTTCAGTGTTGACTGAAATGCTTAAATAACGAGTTTGGTATAGATCAAATAAACATTTTCGAGTAAATTGAGAAAAATATTAATTGATGACGTGATCATTTTTATATATATATATATATATATATATATATATATATATATATATATATATATATAGTGTATAGAACGGACCTCATTCCAGGGAAGGATAGAAGTACTTTTTTTTTCTCCTCTTAGTAACCCTGTAAGGAGTTATTTTTTCGAATACATGTTCCATTGCCACATGGCACATTACATGTATTATTATGTTTAAATACATCATTATTTTACAATATATATTTGTTTGTCAACTGTCTACTCAAATATTTAAGAAATAAAAAAAAATAAAAATAAAATACAAGATTAAAATAAGTATGGTAATTCAAACAAAATTAATAAATGAAATGAAAAGTAAATGAATAAATACAATAAGAACAAAATCATATCAATTAAAGTTAAACTATATCATATACTGAATTATGATTCCCATTCCAAACAAACTTATATTCTAATGAATTTTTGCTACATCCATATCTATACTTTTGATAAACATTATAAGTTCTTTATTATATTTGTTAAATATAATATGAGGTGGTTCTGGCCAATTACCTCCTTTTAAAATTATGTTCATTATTAAATTTGATGTATTTTGACTAAATGTTGTGCAGTCATAAAGTATATGTAAAAACGTTTGTGTTGTCTGTAAGTCGCAAGTACATTTGTCATTGTCTTGAATTTTAAATCTTGTTAAATAAAGTCCTGTCTGTCCATGTTCCGTTAGAAATTGTGTGCATTTGTGATGGTGACTCTTAAGTGTGTTTTTGCTGTTGTAGAAGTACATTTGAGGAAATATTTCGAAAATCGCGCCATGAGTAGGACCTCACCCCATTGTGATATAGTATATACTCCTCTTTTGTACCTAGTATAAGTTTGTTTTTAATTTAGATCGTTTTATTTGTTTTACCTTTTTATCTCTGAGGTGCACGCATGGTTTTTTAAATTTGTTGGTTTGACTATATTTTTTAATTTTTATCGTTTTTATCATAGACATGTTTGTCCAGGATCAATAAAAAGGCCTTGTCCTGTACTAGTGTTTTAATTTATGTAAAGTTCACTTTCAGAGTCAGCACTCCATCGTCAGAGCCTGATTAGAGAGGAGTAGCCATGTCCGAAACCACCTGGTCCAGGCAACAATTCTCTAATCAGCAGGCACTGATGACTGAGCGCTGACTCTGAAAGTGCACTTTGCATAAACTAAAACACTAGTAGAGGGGAAGGCCTTTTTATTGATCTTGATCAATTGGTTCCTCTACCGTCCTGCATTTCGGGAGAAATCCTATATATGTTTTTTTACTGTTTTCTACACTGTTGGGCATGCTGTGATTGTTATTTTTTAAGGATCTTTGTTTTGTCAGCAGTCACTGATGATGGAGCTTGGTCTCTGAAAGTCCACTCCGTATATATTAAAACACTTGTTGAGGACAAGGCCTTTTTATTTATCCCGATCAAATGGTTCCCCCACCGCCCATCATCTCGGGAGAAATAACACCTGTTAATTTAGAAAAGTGCATATCAGTAATTTGTTAATTGTAAAAAAAATAAATATTAATCTTAAATCTTAAAAAATATTAAAAATATTTATAGTGAATTTAATTTTCAATAAGATTGGTTCTATACATTTTTTCGATCCGACGTATAGTGACGGAGATATTTATAATCTATAATTATTACATAATTTTCGAAAATCCCCCCCTCTAATCCCCCCCTCCCACTGGCCCGATTTCAGCCGTTAACGAACTTCCTTTTTACATCAAACGAGAAAATACCGAATTTGGTGACGATTAAACAAAAATTGCGACCGCTAGAGTGTTAACAGATATATATATATATATATATATATTATATATATTATTTATATATATACATATATACTATATATACATATAGTTTTGAACAAACCTCATTTTCGTCATCTTCTGGGTAGGATCGATGGACATTTGAAGACATTTTTCGAAAATCGCGTCATGAGTACGTCCTCAATAGCTGATTTCCCTTAAGGGAAATCTGCTAATACTCTGGTAACTTAATAAAAAAAAAAAAAAGAACTTCCTAACTCAGCCATTTTTATTTTTTTTTTTTACGACAACGTGTACTTAATACTAAGTGCATTTTAACTATATATTGTGAACGAAATGTGTAAGGTGTTGTTACAGAGTGATAAGTAAGGAAACAAAACAGAAAAAAAAATCTGTAGGAACTCGAAGGGGTGGGGGGGGGTGTAAAAACTTGAGGAGTTAGTGAATAGTTAAGGGACTGATAAATTGTTGTTAACCTGATGGAATTCTAAATTGGGGCGTGCGAGAGGGAGGGAGATAGAGGCTTGCGAGGATGAGAACTCTGGCTTCATTTTTAAACTCGCCTGCTGGGAGCTCGCCTCGGGGAATACATTTTTAAAACTAAAACTCATGGTCGTTGAGCGCCCCCTCCTCCAATATTTAGGAGAGCGGAACAATAAAGAGGATGAGGGAGGGGGGCGAATTATTAAAGCTATTTTCTCTGAATCAATGCTTTCGACGTCTCTCAATAGCCTCGTTTCATTCCCCTTTCGACGGTATCACTTCTAAACTTTCTTCTCTCTCTCTCTCCCCCTTCTACCTTAATTTTCTTCCATTAATCTCACATTATCAAACGATCGGCTCAAATCAAAATGTATTTTCACATATTTATAGTAACTGTATAAATAACTTTCTTTATTTGTTTTGGTGTCAGCAGTTTTAGAGATTCAAACTTTTTTTTTAATGTAAAATAGTTTGTATGTTTGGTATTTATTTATGCTCACTTTATTCTTCTACATATAACTAATTACGGAAGGATTATCTACCGGTTACCATCCTTTTCTAGCCTGGGTGGGACTAAGGATTTTATTTGATCTTCACAGTTTTATGGCAAGAGCTACTATTAAAAAACATTTTTCCAGTTGCTTGACTTTTTGATCCAATTACTCTACATGAGAAAAGATCACGTTGTTTTTACGAAGAATGCAGATCTTTTATAATACTTTTTGCTCGGGGCTCAAGTAAGCCATATGAACTAAGGCGTTGGAGTGGCGAGTTCGACTGCTGCCTGGGAAATTGGAATTTATTTATTGGCGGACTCATTAAATAAAATCCTTTTCCTTATTCTGGACCTGATATTTTTATATGTTCTTCATAGTTTCAGGGCAAGCGTCAATAATAAAAAACATTTTTTCCACTGAAACTTTATTTTACGTGGCTTACATACTACCTCCTCAGAGGCTATCCATTTCTGAAGTGCTCGTTTCCTCTTATGCTCGTTGCGATTGTCCCTTCCTCGCTGGCGAGGTCGTTGATTCTACTAGTGAGGATTTTATTTAATTAAGAATATTACAGTCTGCATTTAAATGCATTTGGTAATGTGACATGTGCAATTCAATTGTCCTCCATCACTCTTGACAGAAGCTACACCCCTTCACCACAATGAGAGGAGCAGCCTCTCCCTGCCTGGCAAGGAAGTCAAGAGCTAAGGAGGAATGGCACTTGTTAAGGAAATAGCCACTGCTATCACTTCACTTTACACTACTATAGGAGATCTCTGAGCCATTATCACTGAAGGCGCCGTGGAGGGGAATATGGATGAGTGGTACTGGAAAGGGCTAGGACTTGTGGATTAGGGTGATTTGATAGCCTGCAGTGGAATTTTACTAGTGAGGAAGGACCAGTAGCAAGGAGCATAAGAGAGAGCACCTCAGAATTAGACAGCGCCTGGAGAGGTGGTATGCCAGCCACGAAACATGTAGGACAGTATGAATAAAGTTTCCGTGGAAAAAAGGTTTTTTATTGTTCACGCTTTCCATGAAACTATGAAGAACATATAAAAATGTTGGGTCCAGAATAAGAAAAAGGATTTTATTTAATGAGTCAGACACTAAATAAATTACTATTTCCCAGGCGGCAATCGAACTCGCCACTCCAACGCCTTACTTCATATGGCTAACTTGAGCCCCGAGTAAAACATATTATAAAAAATATACAGTCATAGTAAAAACACCGTAATCTTTTCTCATTTAGAGTAATTGGATCAAAAAGTCAAATATGGAGTATAATATTTTAGTGTGTGGTTAAATTTGATCGAAAATATGTTTTCGTTGGAGATGTTTCATTATTGTGTCTATATTAGTTCTGAATTATTATAGTATTATTGTGGGTGTATTAGTTCTGAAATATCAGTAGGTAATTTCTTGTTATAAGTAGTCTGCAGTAAGTAACTAAGTGTTTGATAGTTAATTGTGTAATACACAGAGAACATAGTCATGTTCGATGGTGTTCGAGTGTCGTCAATGAATTGTCACGTCTCAAATGAGTAAGAACTACTTCGTCTCTTCTAATATTTCGATTACTTGCCATCTATTCGGGAATAGTGTATTTTATTTCTCGTAGTTTTGTGTGTGACTGACGTCATTCCACTTCCCAGTTTATGTTGACCTGTTTTATAAAAAGTTTAATGATTTCGTATGTTGGAATGTAATCAGTTCGTCGACCTATAAATAAGTGATAATACATTTTACTAGATTATATATCAATTTCATATAACTTATTGGCAAGACGTAATATGTTCATATTGTTTCATAAAAAGTAATGTTTTCATGTTTTACACTCTATTGACCCCTCTTCTGTACTGAGTGAGTTTGTCAGTCAGCCAAATTCAAAAGGAACTTGTTTGGGAACAGTTGAGCTATGTATTAGGTAGCAGAAGGGTGGGATTTAGGCTTTTATAAGTTGGCTTCCTGAATATAGATCAGATGATAATATCGAAAATATTTAAACAGTATCCAGAGATAGAAGTGAGATTTTACCAATCCTACGGGATTTAACAATTTGCACTAAGTAATAAGATTTGAAATATATAAATTTATTTCTTTTATTTATTTATGTAGAACTCCGCTACTATGGCGACTTGCATTTCTTAAACATGGGGGAAAACAAATATATAAAGCAAATGTTTTAAAAATAAAGCAATATGATTCGTTTTAATCTTTCATTCATGATACTCTTTTCACAATAGAATAAAAAGGCCAAATCCTTTATTTGAGGAATTATTTCCCCATGTTCAAGATATTTTGTTAGTTTGAAGCACGTCTTGTAATTCACGTTCGTTTTCTTCATTCTAAATGTGTTCTGGCAAGTTGTTAAATCTCTGTTTGACCTTCTCTGCAGTACAAAATATAACATTCTTGTTTGCTATCGTTATTTGATAGATATTGTATTCAGTGTATATGAGGTTTAGTCTACCCTTTAAGTATGAAAATATATTTTGTAACGAAACGTCCATACAATAATTTCAAGATTTATGGCCATATATTTTTTCTTGTGTCAGTATTAGAAATATTTTAGAATGGTACTGGTATATTATTGCCTGAGTGTTCCATCCTCCAATATTTGGGAGAGCTGAAAAGAAAATAGTTCGTTACGTAGGGGCTGCGCAAACTAAGTACATTTCCCATCTGTTGGAATGGGATTGGTGATTTCTTTCATCTGATTCATTAACAGCTGTACATGAGATGCTCTATTAATCAGTTACTCACTAAGATAATTAGAAAAGGGGGTTTACAGTAGACTAAAAGCAAGAAAATCCAAATACCTTGCTTAATGTAATATTTATGAAAACAATGTATAGAATAATACTTAATACTGTTAAGGTCTTCGGGTATTGACCGTGTCTGCATTTTAGTTGCCAACGTTTCGCTAGAGATGCTTCTAGCTTCCTCAGGGCTACTTCTGAGACTGAAGAGTGTTTGTTCCTCCTCTCTGATGCTGTATACTCCTGGGATTTTTGTCTGGAGTTGATCTTTGCAGCTGGGTAACATGTGTGCTATTTTCTTGTCCGTGCCAAATGCTGTTTCTATTAAAATAGCACACATGTTACCCAGCTGCAAAGATCAACTCCAGACAAAAATCCCAGGAATATAAGCATACCCTGTTCTTGCGGCTTAGAATATATTGGACAAACCGGCAGATTGATAAACACCAGGGTCGCCAAACATATCAAGAGTCTCAAAAAGTTTCGGACAGAAGAATCAGCAATAGCAGATTCATCAAATTCGATGAAGTTAAGGTGCTGGCCAAGGTGGACCGATACCAAGAATGACTGGTTCGAGAAGCCATAGAAATCGCGAACTGCCCATTCAACATCAACAGGGAGGATGGATACAAACTCAGCAAACTCTGGAAGCCCGTCATTCCACAGAGACCACGGACAAGAAACATAAACAACTGCATAGCGGGTGAACGGCCAACGGAAGAAGTATCCGTAGACACCTGGAAGGGACGACTCCGCCCAAGGAAACCGGACAAGGTCTACATATATATCTGAGGTGAGCACACACTCTTCAGTCTCAGAGATAGCCCTGAGGAAGCTAGAAGCATGTCTAGCGAAACGTTGGCAACTAAAATGCAGACACGGTCAATACCTGAAGACCTTAACAGTATTAATGACCAGGACCGTGGAAGTCTACGAGTTTATTAGAATAATACTTATTGACTCTATGACAAATTTTTATCAGACTTAAAATATTTGAGATATTTTGAATTTTCGGATTCCCTTGGTCCAATTTCTGCCATCAACAAATACCATATTCGCCGAAAAACATTATGGTAAAAGAGACGGTTATATATCGAGAACGGTCAGTACACATTTTTGAGCCAGGAACGTAAAATCTTAATTGATATCGTCACACATAACATACTTTTATGTATTCCACACAAAAAAGGTTCTTTGGAAAGAATATTTGCTACAAATAAGACGTTTAATGGTTTATCAACTTATACTTGATGTGAGATAAATGTGAGCTAGGGTTTACTGAGGTTTGAAATGTAAATCAATTCAAATATCTCCCTTAATATTCATAATAGGGAAGAAATGTATTGAAACAACATTTATTGAATATTAAAATTGGAAACAATTATTTGTTGTATAAACTTTTTTTGATCCTTTTCATAACAATGAAGGTATTTTAATTTTTTTCCCCCCGTCCCACTTCCACCGCGAAATGGAGACATACATTCCATGGATTCGTAATCAGATTTTTAAGTAGAGAGTGATCAACTCGACTGGTAACCCCTATTAGCTAGGGAGGACCTGGACTGACAAGGGGAATGTACGGCCTTTCACCCACCGATTTGAACGAAATTTTTTTATTGTTTAGTTCCTGACGAAAAACCAAATCTGTTAAAGCGAGAGAACGCACTTGTAAAGCGTTCGTCTAAAAAAATACGATACAAATTAAAAAAAAACTTTTTTTATTTTTGAATTAGTATTAAATATACGACCTAGAAGCAAAATATGACAAAAAAATGAAGAAAATAAAATTAGCTCCCAGCTAGTTTCGATCACGAGATTTCCGGCTACAAAAAGAAAGCGCTATCCCCTGAGCCCCAGGGACTCCTTGAAATAGATATCTTCGGAACAACTCAAAACTTTCAGGAAAAACTTTAATGATTTTTTTTTTTAGACGAACGCTTGAGAACTGCGTTCTCTCGCTTTAACAGATTTGTTTTTTCATCAGGTACTAAACACTAAAAAAGTTTCGTTCAAATCGGGGGGAGGGAGGTTCGTGCACTTCCCTTGTGAGATAGTTCCAATAGACTGAGGGATAATAACCATTTTACCCGTGATCGGCCTGCGCTAGTCATAATCGGGCACTCATCTCGAGAGACTGTCAGAAGTTCGTACTTGCTAGACTACTTGCCCTAATCGACAAGCGGCTCGGCACTATGGGAGAAAATCATGAACGAATGATCTTCCTTGGAGGCTGGAGGAATGGAACCTGCCCCATTTTTATTTACACACACACACACACACACACACACACACACACACACACACGCGCACACACACACACACACACACACACACACACACACACACACACACACACACACACACACACACACACACACACACACAATCACACGCGCACACACACGGTGCCGATCAAAAAAGAGAAGGAGTGACTGTCCATCCTAATTTAATTTCGAATGTCTGTGTATTGTGCCCAACTTGGATGCGGTGATGTGCGAGTCATTGAAAACCATTATTATATACTGACATCTAAAAAAAGTCCATCACGCAGGGGCTGCGTTAACAAAGCAGATTTCCCAAGTGCGCCACGTGTTTTCATTTATCTCAAAACTTAAAAGTTCAATGAGAACAATATTTGGTATTTAAGCTTCAGATAAAGTGCTTCATAACATAATAAAATATTGTTAATATGAAATGAGTAGGAGTGGGGCTTTACTGAAGACCGAAAACTAAAAAATGCAAATATCTCAGTTAATAATCAATAGTGAAAAAAATGTGCATAACACATTTATTGAACATTCAATTTGAAATAAGATTGGTTCTATACGATTTTTCGATCCGACACGGAGATATTACGAATTTTTGAAATTCTCCTCCTCTAAACCCCCCTCCCCCTTGATCCGATTTCAGCCGTTAACGAATTTGATCTTTCCTTTTACATACAACGATTATATATCAAATTTGGTAACGAAAAGACAAAAATTGCGACCTCCAGAGCAGTAACAGACAAATCTATGTAAAGTCCGTCACGCAGGGGCTGCGTAAACTAAGCAGATTTCCCACGTGAAGTTTTACAATAGAGAAATCTGTCACATAATAACAGTAGTAGTAACCCATTCACGAGGACGAATAGTTACGGAAACGGCCGCTCTAGCTCTCGGCGGAAACTCCCGAACATAGCTGACTCCTGCCGACCACACACACAATACAAATGCAAATATCTCGGTTAATATTCAAGAATAGAGAATAAATGTATAGAACAATATTTATAGAAAATTTAATTTACAATAAGATTGATTCTATACAATTTTCCGATCCGGCGCATAATGACGGAGATATTTCGAATTTTCGAAAATCCCCCTCTAAACCTCCCCCCCCCCTCCCTGGTCCGATTTCAGCCATTAACGAACTTGATCTTTCTTTTTACTTAAAACGATTAAATATGAAGTTTGGTAACTATCAAACAAAAATTGCGACCGCTAGAGCGTTAACAGACAAATATATATATATATATATATATATATATATATATATATATGTAGGATCGATGGACATTTGAGGAACTTTTTCAAAACACGCGTCATGAGTACGACCTCAATAGCTGATTTCCCTTAAGGGAAATGTGCTAATAACTGGGAATTTGGTCCTAAATTTCTTATATATCCAGAGATTTTTTGCCATATAGAGACGTTGGGGCAATATTAATGGCTTTAGTGCAGAAATGGCCTTGAAGAGAGCTCATGCTAGCCGGAATTATTTTTAAATATTAATAAAAATAATTATATAACTAATCCAAAAGGAGTTAATATATACATATATATTTTGAAAGTACCTTATTTTTGTTATGTTTGATAGAATCGTTCGGGCGTTTGAAGTAACTCTTCAAATTCCGAGGTATGAGTACAACTTCTGTAGCTGGTTTCCTATAAGGAAAGTCAGCTAATAAGATTGGGGAAAATCATTATATTTATTTTCTTTGATTAAGGTCTTAAGACGTCAACACTGTTGGTTCATTCCACTTTTGAAGGTATCACTCCTAAACTTTCTCCGCCTTCCTCCGCCTACACTTCCCTCTCATATTTTCTACCGTTCCCACAATTGTGGCCTAACGTCATAAAAGTTTCAAATTCTCATATAAAAATAATAAACAATAACCTCATATCCATGGATTAAAAATAATTTTAAGATCACATTATACTCTCATTACTTGAAGCCTGAATGTACATAAATACTTAATTAATACAGATTTCTAACTAATTTTCACAAGGAGCTCCATATCCAAATTAAGTATTTATTTATTTCAATCCTATTTTGTAATGACAAGAACAATTAATCTCATTTATAGATTATATTTATTCTTTTTTAGCAGATTTCCCTTATGGGAAATCAGCTATTGAGGTTGTACTCAGGACGGAATTTATGAATTTTTTCTTCAAATGTCCATCGGTCCTACCTAGGAGATGACGAAAATGAGGTCCGTTCGAAACTGTATATATATATATATATATATATATATATATATATATATATATATATATCTAACAATCTATCTATCTATATATTTGTCTGTTACCGCTCTAGCGGTCGCAATTTTTGTGTAATCGTTACCAAACTCAATATTTAGTCGTTTTATGTAAAAAGAAAGATCAAGTTCGTGAACGACTGAAATCGGACCAGGGGGAGGGGGGGTTTAGAAAATGGGGAATTTCGAAAATACGAAATATCTCCGTTACTATAAGTCGGATCGAAAAAGTGTATAGAATCAATCTTATTGAACATTAAATACACTACAAATGATGTTATATATATTTACTCTCTATCTTGAATATTAACCGAGATATTTGCATTTTTCAGTTTTCAGCCTTCAGTAAACCCCCACTTCTACTAGAGTTTCATAAATAATGCTCTGTTATATTAAAAAAAAATATTAATTGAAGCCTAAATACCAAATATTTTTTCATTGAACTTTTACTTTGTGAGATTTATGCAAATACGTTCTGTTCACCCCCCCCCTTCTTTTGTTTCTGGATTACTAAAATTTGAGTGATTGAGATAAAAATGATTCTGATTCATTACAAATTACACCACTAGCTTTAGTAAATGGTTTTCAATAAAATTAATATGTCTTATTCAAATATATTTCATTAATTATTTGTTTTTCCGGTCTATCTATGCAGCGCTACGAGGTTGGCTTGGCTGTTTGTTTACAATTCAGCTTTGTATTGTACATTTACTGAGCATTCACGGCTGTGTTACCTGTATGTATATTTATCTATTGTAAACCTTCCCGTGGGAAATCTGCTTTGTTTACGCAGCCCCTGCGTGACGAACTTTTATTCGTTCTGTCTCTAAGATGCTGAATCAATTATTCCTCTCTCAATGGGTTTGTTCTACAACTTTTAATCAATTCATATTCTAGCTTTGCCTTTCTCAGGTACTTTATTTTCTTTGCAGACTAGAAGAGAACAGAATAGATTAGGTAATGTTTTCTTTGACGATCTTATCTTACAAAAGTGCGCTTCAAAGTGATTTTTACATAAAAACTCTTTTTTAAATTAAAAACAAAACATAAAAAAATGACAATAGTTATAGAGACTCAGTAACGAAATAGAACGAATCTAATTACTCAAAGTTTTCTTAAAATAACGAAGTGCTTTTTAATGTTTTTAATATGTACATTCATTTCTTTTAGCATGTCTTAGGTGTTACTCTTCCAGTTTTCACGCAGAGTATCCCACTAACGTTGGGGTTTATTTAAGTGTTGTGAGCTCCATCCTTTGGAAACTACACACGTTTCGACACGAATACATATAATAGTTTGTATACAATTATTATAAATAATATAAAAGAAATAAAAATGAGCAAAAATATAAATAAGAACATAGTGTAATCAGTAGGTGAAGGTTTAGAAAATTGTGTCCAATTCTTGTATAAATGTATTAAATCCCTTGATGTTTTAAGTAATAATTTTGGTTTGTCCGTCGGCCAACTTCAGTTTTTTTAATAAAATTTGCTTGATGAGTTTTGTTCGTGGTCCGTCAAGTCATATAAGAAGTGGTCATATGCCTGTTAAGTCTCATTGTCACAT
Source organism: Riptortus pedestris (assembly GCA_019009955.1). Classification (NCBI taxonomy): domain Eukaryota; kingdom Metazoa; phylum Arthropoda; class Insecta; order Hemiptera; family Alydidae; genus Riptortus; species Riptortus pedestris. The sequence continues at coordinate 154,353,204 of CM032229.1, forward strand.
TTGCATGTATTTGCGTTTGTTAGTTTAAATTTGTACAAGTAGCTTTTTGTAGGTCTATGTCCTGATATAAATTATATTAGCTTGGAATTGGTAAGTGTTATTATTATTTTTTTGGGAGGCTTATTCTCAGTGAAAAACTGGAGTAAAATCCATATCAGGGGAAAATCCATATCGATATGGAGTTTGTAATTGCCGCATGTTATGGGGAATTTAAAAATTTTCGAACTATTCTGGCAGTATCAAGAAGTACCCCTTGCTGTGCTTCTCTTATAATTGTTGTTGGCAGATTCAAGTTCTTGGTGCCTGCTATCGTTGTTTTTGGCACGAGCCCATTTGAACTTACTATAATAGGTGTAACTATGGCAGATTTCAGTTTGTATACCTCTTCGAGCTCGATAGCCAATTCTTGATATTTTCTTAATATTTTGGCATGGGATTTTCTCATCATTGGACACTGCAATGTCAATAATATCAGCAGTCTTATTGATCTTGTCAATATTGAGAATATCCGGTTTGTTATGGTGCACAGTATGGTCAGTTATCATCGCTTCGTCCCAATACATCTTTATATTATCTTTTTCCCATAATTTTTGAGGAATATAGCGATAATAAGCGACCTTTCTGTCTACCATGCCGAATTTCTCTGCTAGAGCTTGATGGTATACTTTTGCCACGTTATTTATTATTATTATTATTATGTTATTATCTGGTATACAGTTGGTATGTACTTTGTAATTGTCCTCCTTTAAGAGTGTTTGTCCATCTTTTGTCCCATGTTTTATAAGATTCGTATATCAAAAGAGTTTCAATGGTTTGTTTAGTAAGTTTAGAGTTTGTAATGACGTGTGATATTAATTCATCTCTTGAAGCTGTATTTGGAAGTTGATCTGCTGTATCATTTCCTAAATTTCCCGAGTGCCTTTTTACCCATGCTATTGCCACTATTACATTTTTCTGTCTACATAATGTGATTTGTCTTCTGATGTGTTCCTTAAGATTTTCGTTATTGTAAATGCACTCTGTATTAATTTTGCGGTCTGTAAAGATTATACTGATCTCTCTGTCACTTGAAATGTCGTCCAGTGTTTTGAGTGCCTCAGTAATTGCAAGGTTTTCTGCTTGATATTCGTACATAGGGGTGCCAGTCTGTATTGTCCTCTCTGTATAATATTGTATTTTAAAGTGATGTATGCACACCCAACACCATCATCGTTTTTACACTTGTGATGGTAAATATATTCCTTCACTAACATATTACATATGTTTCTTATTCATCGACAATGCAGGCTCTTGGACATGATTTGTTCCTAGTCTTGAAAGCTCTTCATGCTGATGGGTTGTGGATGGTGAATATATTTTTACTCCACTTCATCCAAACATCTGCTTCTTTTTCTAATTCCCTGAGTATCCTATAATAATTTCGTCAACGTTTGTCCAAAAATGTATATATTTATTGTCATTACAAATATGGTGGTATGCTGCACGTAAGTGGTGGTGACTGCCCTCTATTTGTCTTCTGTGCATAGTTTTCAATTGATATTTCTCATAATATGAATTAAGAGTATTTCTTAAAATACCTAGTTTAAATATATTTTATTTATTTACTTTTTTGACATTCGGTGGGAGAACTTCAGGCCATATCCCAGAAATCTAAAAATGTATATTTTTAATAGTAATCACAGAGAAGTTTAATTTTAGGCCATGGGGCATCGTTAAAACTTTATTCAGGCTCCCACCCTAATTATTTTGAAACGAGTTTTGGGGAAGAGAATATAAATTATAAATAAATTGTACGATTCAAAGCCAAATTTCATGAATTTTATCTCCTTGATAAAATGATTAGAGACAGACGGACGGACGCACACTGGAGCGATCCTTCAGTAATGTTGGACATTGGGGGGAAAAATAAAAGTTTTAATTTGGGATTTTGATTGTATTGTTAGTACCACATAAACCCTTTTCAATTGAGCAGATTGATTTTTAGCCATATTATTGCAATGGTTTTTACATAATGCCTGGTTATAATTGCTATGTTAAAAAAAGCCTTGGCTTATTAAATTCGTCGTGAACTCTTATTTCATTTTATAAATTATTGTTGCTTCCAGTACACGTTAAGGGTATTATAACAAATCAAAAACTGGCACAAAAGGATTTTAAAATTCCTCTATTTTTTTTTTTTTTTTTTTTTTTTTTTTTACATCGAGCTGAAAATAATTTTATTTAATTGAATTCGCATGTCGCTTGTATTTGCTTGAAAAAATACCACTTGGCATGCTTTTAGGAGTAAATTGCCTTATTTACAACGTCGTCAGATCCTGCCTAAACTTGACTATTCATTAAATATTTTACTTTTAGTGTTAACACTTTCGGTGCGGAAGACGTATTAGACCTCCCACGGACCTTTCCCAACTACGTACGGTGTAAAACGCCTCCTCCTCTACGCAATTGACGCCCCCATTCACGTTCGAAGAAATAGTTAAATACGTGTTTTTCTTGTCTAAATATTTTTACTGTACTTTTAAAAAGGACCAAGGTGTCATAATGTGAGCTGAGATATTTGTGGATTTGTATGGATGGTATTACACGCCAATAACAGTTCACAAACTGTTAATACATGGCCCGGAAATAGTCAAACACGCTATTGTACCAATTGGTATGCTGCCAGAAGATGCTCAAGAGGCTAACCATAAATACTTCCGCGCATACAGAGAATCTTTTTCAAGAAAATTTTCAAGAACGGCTACCAACAGAGATATCCTGAATAATTTGTTAATTAATTCAGACCCTTTAATGTCACATTTAAGCCCAACCCTTAACAGCGATAGCGATCGCTTAGAAACAATATCTTCAGAAGTAAAAGAACTTCTGATTGAAAAATAAAAAACATTTGAAATTTTAGAAATGTTAGATATTCTTCCAGCTTACAAAGTCTCATTATTAAATTAAATACATAGATTTTTTTAAAAAAAATTTTATTCTAGATGCATTTTTGTTTACAATTTTAGTATTGCGAAGTTTGTGAACTTCAATTTATTAAAAAAATAAAAATTTATAAAACATATGTTGATATTATGTGTCTACAAATCACAGTTCTCTACTTAGTAAGCGATTCATAATCTGTATGTACGCATTTAAAATTCTTCCTACCGTTATATCGCATCTGACAAAATTGCTTAAAAGATTGCTGATCAGGTCGTTCAATAGAGTATTCGGTGTGCTTTAAAATGACACCAGAATCAATATTCTAGGACCAGTAGAAACGGAGATATTAATGAATGTCCGGCTTACCCTATCACTCGCTCCATTGTGGGACGGTTGGATAGAATTTCGAGATTGTTTGATTTGATTTATTTATTTATGGACATCACATCAAAGGTGATTTGCCCTTTCAAAAATTGCACAGTAACAAAAGTAACAAATTGTTAAATAACAAAAGTAAAATAGATAACAAGAAGTAACAATAAGAAATACCAGAAAAAAACAATGACAAATAACAAACGTGAAATAGATAAACATTTTATATGTAAACATTAAAAAAAAAATATATATAAAAAAAATTAGTGATGAGTATAGTTGGTGGATGATCAGTAGGAAATTAATGGCTGAAAATGATACTTTTTTCTAATATTTGACGTAATTTTTTCGTTCAGGGTAAACATATACATGTGTACAAAAGCATCTAAAACATGTGGCATGTGTGTAGTTCTAATATTTATTTATTTATTTAGTTTATTTAGGTGTGTCGCAATTTAAGCGATTCACACATTTTCTTGTAATGATTCTAAAATAGTAGAGGCAAAGCCACCTTATAAAAAACCAATAAAAAAAGGTTAAAAAATCTACAGAGGTAGGTAAAAATACGGTAATTTATTTTTTTCTCCAGTGGATATTATTGCAGTCTATTTATTATTATTATATTATTTAATGTTATATCTGGTTGTAAATGTGTGTGTCTTTGAGGTGTTTCATGACTTTTGTAATGTATGGGCTGTCGTCGTGTAGTAGTTCAGATAGGTTGGTGAGTAAGTTCTTGTCAGTTATTAGTCTGCAGTCTGTAAGTAAGTGTTTGATAGTCAGTTGTGTATTGCAGAGTGTACATAATGGTGGTTCAGTCCTAGTCATGAGGTGTCCGTGTGTTATCCGTGAATGGCCGTGCCTCAAACGAGCAAGGACTACTTCTTCTCTTCTAGTATCCTGATTACTGGACAGCCATTCACGAATAGTGTTTTTTATTTCTCGTAGTTTTGTGTCTGTCAGATGCTATTCCGCTTCCCATTTTAGGCTGACCTCTTTTTTAATGAGTTTAATGGCATCGTATCCTGTGATGTAATCAGTGTGTAACATGTCAAGTTGAGTTGCTAATTTTGCATGTTTGTAAGGGTTTTTACAATTTTTACTACTAATTTTTTAATGTTATTTTTAATTACTAATTTTTTAATGTTGTAAGGGTGTAATCAGTGTGTAACATGTCAAGTTGAGTTGCTAATTTTGCATGTTGTTGCTAATTTTCGAGATTGTAAGGGTCCTTGTTCTAATAGATGGATATACAGAAATACAGAATAATAATCTAGAAGGGGCACGAATGATCAGTGCGGGAAGGCAGTCCAGTATTGCAGGTTTAGCCTACTTCACAATATTTCTTCCTTTAACATTGGCGAATTAATTTTTAAAGTTTTGAGAAAAAATTACAAACATCTTAATTAATAATTTAATTCTTTATAATGTAAATAAATAAAACTGGTTGAACAAAATAAAAAAAAAAGTTAATTGTGAAGAGGATATTAATTTAATAACAGAGTTAGCAGAACCGGAATTTTATGGACAAACGAAAAATTTTCAACAAACACCTAAAACCCAGCATTACTATAAAATTAGTAAAGATATGTAGGACATTCATGAAGATTGATTTAATTATGAAAAGTTTTCATAATTCAATTATGACATGTTTTCAATGAAATAAAATTTCATGATTTAGTGTAAGAGAATAATAGTTCAGCCTAAATAATATTTACAATAGCCTTAAGTGAAATTCTCAAAAGTAGGGGAGCTGGTTGCTGGATGGTTGAAACAATGTGAATTAACTGGTAAAAAGTCCGTCACGCAGGGGCTGCGTAAACTAAGCAGATTTCCCACGTGAAGTTTAATAATAGAGAAATTTCAGAATAGAGAGCCGAACAGTTACGGGAACGGCCCTAACTAGCTCTTGACGCAAACTCACGACTAAACCCGAAGTTAGCCGATCTAATCTCAGAAGCTGAAAACAGAAAAATGCAAATATCTCGGTTAATATTCAAGATACAGAATAAATGTATATAACATTATTTATAGTAGATTTAATTTGCAATAAGATTGATTCTATATAATGTTTCGATCCGACGTATAGTAACAGAGATAATTCGAATTTTCGAAAATCCTCCCCTCTAAACCCCCCCTCCCACTGGTCTGATTTCAGCCATTAACGAACTTGATCTTTATTTTTGCATAAAACGTTTAAATATCGAGTTTACTAACGATCAAGCAAAAATTGCGACCGTTAGAGCGTTAACAGACAAATATATATATATATAATATTTATATATATATATATATATAATATATATATATATATATATTATATATATATATAATTTTGAACGGACCTCATTTTCGTCATCTCCTGGGTAGGATCGATGGACATTTGAAGAAATTTTTCGAAACTCGCGTCATGAGTACGACCTCAATAGCTGATTTCCCTTAAGGGAAATCTGCTAATATTATAGAAAAAAGGGTTTAAAGAAAAGCATTGTTGGACATTAAATTAACAAGATCGTCTATTTATCATTTTTGGATTAAACAAAAAGTACGGAAACGTTAAGGTTTTCATTTTACTCTACTTTAAACCCCAACTCCTCCAGGTTACTTTTCGGCTTTCAATAAACTTAACCTTTAGTTTTACTAAAAACGTTTACTGTTTTATACACACACACACACACACACATATATATATATATATATATATATATATATATATATATATGGTGGCTTCGGTAGTCGTGCGAGTTAAAGCATGGGTGCATCTTGCCACTTCCCACAGGTAGCTGGTGATAAAAATAGGTGAAAGTTAGATCCCCACCAAAGGAAAACATTAGTTCTGTAGGTTGGCGCTAGTGCCGCACCGCCCAAAGATCAACTCAATACTGTACCACCACCTATTTCTAAGATTTTAAAATTTTTTATGTAATACCCTCGGATAATTATTATTTCAAAGTTCATGAGAGCGTCGCCCGCGAGACATTTTGAAACCCCAATTAAAAAAAATATTACTCTACTTACTCCAAATGAGGAAGATCAGAAGAAATTTGTGAGCTTGGCAGTACTTATAAATGCGAGGAGTTCTTTTTAATGATGAATGTTTCGTCTTTGTATCAGTGGAATTAATTTAAACAGCGTTGGATTAGTTTCCCAAATTCAAGCTCGTTGATTTCAGAGTCGCTATTTAACTTTCGTTGTTTGTAATAATTCCAATTTTTACGATTTAATTATAATGTTGTACCTATTATTTTTCATTTCATTTTAGCAGATTTCCCTTAAGGGAAATCAGCTATTGAGGTTGTACTCATGCCGGAATTTTCGACATTTTTCTTCAAATGCCAATCGATCCTACCTAGTAGATGACGAAAATGAGGTCCGTTCAAAACTGTTTATATATATATATTATATATATATATATATTTGTCTGTTACCGCTCTGGCGGTCGCAAGTTTTGTTTGATCGTTGCCAAACTCGATATTTAGTCGTTTTATGTAAAAAGAAAGATCAAGTTCGTTAACTGCTGAAATCGGACCAGTGGGAGGGGGGGGGGTTAGAGGGGAGGATTTTTGAACATTCGAAATATCTCCGTTATTATGCGTCGGATCGTAAAATTGTATAAAATCAACCTTATTGCAAATTAAATTTCCTATAAATATTGTTCTATACATTTATTCTGTATGTTGAATATTAGCCGAGATATTTGCATTTGTATTCTGCGTGTGGTCGGCTATGTTCGGACTTTCCGCCGAGAGCTCTGGTGGCCGTTTCCGTAACTATTCGTCCCTCGTGAATAGGTTTAGACGTTTCTTACTACTACAGTTGTTATTAGGCAGATTTCTCTATTGTAAAACTTCACGTGGGAAATCTGCTTAGTTTACGAAGCCCCTGCGTGACGGACGTTTGTTATTTTAATAATTTGTATTACAATTACATTGTCGTTATAATTTCATATCTGATATCTATCGTTAAAAGTTATGAACACTACTTTACAATGCTCTACTTTCAAGAGCGGCCCGCGAACGTATTTGCACACTAAAGTTTGGGCCGCAACATGTCAAAGGTTGTTCGTGCCTAGTATACCTGATAGCAAAAAATCAAAATCGGATTTTTGATAATCGAAAAGAGCTAGAAAGAACGTAGTTGTATATGTAAATGTGTCTGTTCATATTTGAACAGAAATCATTTTCACCATGAACTTACTAGGCAGAATCGGTTTTCATTTTAAAAAGTCTTCCGAATTTAGTGTCATGAGTACCATATCAATAGCAGATTTCCCCGAAGGAACATATGTAATAAGGTTACTATTAACTTTACGCACATTGATGTTCACCCCTGATGAATTCCTTTCATCCTTGCTGCAATGAACAAAGAAAGTGCTACTGTTCTACAAGGAAGCGTTATATCCTGGATTTCAAGTCCTATTAAGTGTTTCAGGACACATTGTGAAGGCTTTGTTAAAAGAAATGACGATTTTGACGGAAGGAAAAAAGAGAGAATGAAATATCATTTTGGAGCTTCATAATATGATAATCAAAATAAATAGGAAATCAAATAAACGGCTAATTTTGAAACTATACTAGCCCAGGCAATCTACAAGTATTATTAATATTTTTCGTCTCATTTTTGTCTTTAGAAAACAACTTTTTCCACTCAGCGTTACCTAAAGAGCATCCTGGTCTTATAAAATAATCTTTAACGCCCACACTATTTAATTAAATTCAATACCTACTAATATATCGTTTTAAAATTGAGATTAAAAAAAATACTTCCTTCCTTCAGGGACTAAGGTGTTTTGATATGTTGAAGAGATTATTTTTAAATACGATAACTATAAACAAAAAATCTATCATACTAACTTTAAAAAAAATTCATGGTGATTTTAAAATCATATGGCTTTGATTATTATATTGTGAAAATATAAGGAGGAATGGTACAGAACAGTATAGATACAGTGTATGGTGAAGGAATTTTTACTCACAAGCCAGTAGAATTCTGGGAGAGAGTGGGAGCGAGTGAGAGAGAGAGTTAGAGTGAGTGAGTGAGAGAGAGAGAGAGAGAGAGAGAGAGAGAGAGAGAGAGAGAGAGAGAGAGAGAGAGAGAACGACAGGAATTCTGCGCCATTAGTGCTGGGCTAAGAGCTGGAATTAGTGGAGTAATTGAGCCATGTTTTTGGCGGGAACAAAAAGCCCGGGAGTTGGCCTGTATTTGCCGCCATATTCTACCCCCTCCCATAGCTCCCCCCTGCCTCAACAGCGATCTATCAGCATCTATCAGTGCCCTTATTCAACTCTTGACATATTTACACTAAACACATCGTTAGGTATTGATATGAACCATGCTCGGATTTTTGTATGTAGTTTTAAATATGTGTCCCACGATTTGTAGCTCAATAGATTATATCAAAAGGAAGTGCAATTAATCTTTTAAAACATTTAGGAGTATTTAATTCATTACATTTCACCATCGTTTAGCTTTAAAAGATTTAGTATATTATTAAGAAATATTATTATTTAGGATTGATTAATCATGAATAATTGTGGGCATTTGCCAGAGTACACGAGTTTGTCAGAGTACCTATCCTTCATAATGTATTCAATAAAAATGGAATTTAAACATAAGAATGTTCGTTTCAATTATAAAATGAATTTTGTGAATACTTATTTAAGAGAAATCTCTTCCAAAAAATAAACCAACATCTTCGTCTAGCTCATTGGCATCCATAATGTTAAGGTTTTTAGGCAGACATACCCATGGCATAGTTATTTAAAATTCAAAAACCATCAAGAATATCATCTTAATTTTACACGGTTTTTTACCTTCCAGTTATGCTGTGATTGTCTTCAAACATAGACATAACCCTAAGGCTAACCCTTGGCGCTGGAGATATTTCTAAACAAATTTGCACATTTTTCAGTCTTCTACATCAACCTACGGCAGGAGAATTATATATGCTAAAATTGCGAAACACCTAATTAAATAAATATATGCTAAAGAGCAGTTTCTAACTTTCACTAAACCACTAGTTTGAGGGATTTAAATAGTTTTTAACAGACATCTTGTCTGCAGTAACCCACCTTTTTTAGGAGATTCCCCTTAAGGGAAATCAGCTATTGAGGTTGTACTCATGACGCGATTTTCGAAATATTTCTTCAAATATCCATCGATCCTACCCAGGAGATGACGCAAATGAGGTCCGTTCAAAACTGTATCTATCTATGTATCTATCTATATATTTGTCTGTTACCGCTCTAGCGGTCGCAATTATAGTTTAATCGTTACCAAAATCGATATTTAGTCGTTTTATATAAAAAGAAAGATTAAGTTCGTTAACGGCTGAAATCGGGCCTTGGGCAGGGGGGGTTTTAGAGGGGAGGATTTTTGAAAATTCGAAATATCTCCGTTACCATAGGCTGAATCGAAAAATTGTATAAAACCAATCCTATTGCAAATTACTATAAATATTGTTATATACATTTCTTCACTATCTTGAATATTAACCGAGATATTTGCATTTTTCAGTTATCAGCCATCAGCAAACCGCCACTTCTACTCATGTTACATTAACAATACTCTGCTACATAATAAATCACATTATTCGAAGTTTAAATACCAAAAATTGCATTCAAGAGACCTTTATTATACGAGATACATGCTTATTATTAATTAGGGCACTAGATATAGTAAATAGTTCTCAATAGAATTAATATTATATATTTTGATATATTTCTGTAATTGTTTTTCTTTCCGGTGTGAGGCAAGCAGTCCCGCTTGTTTACATTTCTTACCTAACGCTTCCTGTCGGCAGGTTATTGAAATTGGATGAAACATTTCTTATTACCGTTTGTAATTATTCTCGGTGGTGTTGTGTTACGAGTATGTCGATTTATCTATTACTAAACTACACGAGGGAAATCTGCTTAGTTTACGAAGCCCCTGCGTGACGGACTTTATCTTATAAGATTTCCTCCAAAAACTCGTTTTTTCCATTATGTCTCATCAATTTGCGTATTTTTGAAATAATGTACACATCCATGCTTCCAACACTGACAACATATTGACTCGCTATTCTCACAAAAGGAATATTTTACAGAAATATTCTAAAGACCATAAAAATAACTGCTTACTTATTTATTTCAACAATGAGTACGGTTGGGAATTAAAAAATTGTTTCAGCAAATTAATCTTTAGAAACCTATGTACTGTAGATAATAGAGAATGGCGTAGCCCTGAGATTCAAATACATATTCCATATTGATGCACCTGAAAATCAAATATATATATACATCTGTGTGTGAATATCCGAAAATAAGATAAGTTTTGAAAGGTTTGTCCATTCCCCGGAATATAAACTTTTATAACAGGAATTTAAACTTCTATAACTATTTTTATTTGGGATGCTTAGAGGCAGAAATAAAAAAAAATAGAAAATGACATTTTATCTATTAGAACTACAGGAAATGTTATCAGGACAACTCTTGACTATTATTGCATAGCCAAAACATTAAGTTCTATTATGTTATGTTTATCTTGTACATAGAGATGGAGATATATTAGGGATCTTCTTTATTTCTAACAAAGTTCTCCCATATACGCTTGCTAACGGCAAATATTATTTATTTATTTATTGGAGCTTCGCAACTTTGGCGATGTTGGTCTAAACCTAAACTTCGTAACTTAAAAAACTAAACAAAACAAAACAATACAAAAAAAATTAAAAAAACAGAAAATGGAACACAAAACAGAAATGGTAAAAAAGAAACGGATGAGGAACACAAAACATAAAAGAATCACAAAACAGAGAAAAAACACGAAAAACAGAGATGGGAATGAAATAGAAACACAACACAAAACAGAACTGGAAAGCAAAAAAAAAGGAAATAGATCACAAAAGACAAAATAAAAAAAATAAAAAACAAAAAACTGAATGAAGCACAAAAACGGAAACTCAAAAAAACAAAATAGAACTCAAAAAACAAGAATGAAAATAAAAAAAAATAAAAATGGAACACAACAAAGAACAAAATAAATGAACAAGGTTATAAATGAAAATTATTAAGGTTTAGATAAAATATAAGTTGTTACAGGTGACTATTTACATATAACTCTGTACTTCCCTAATATACACTCGTGAGTGAAAACTTGAAAACCAAAAAATTGAGGTTTAAATAAAATGTTTATTTTTGCATCCAAAAATGTTATATTATATATATGTTATACAAATAAAAATGTAAATCTTAAATTAAAAATATATCAGATTTTTGAATATATGTGTATATTCTTTAACAGTTGTGAGCCGGACCCCAAATTCAAATTTCATGCTAATGGTGCAAAAAAAAATGTTTTTCTTTTCTTCATATTTTATTTCATTGAGAGACTTTATTTATCGGAAAAATAGAAAAAATAAAAATCTGGCTATTATTTTCCGAGAAAAAAAAATTAAAGTGAATTAATTTAAAACGCGAACTCAAGGCGCAACTCTGTTTCACACTGCTCGAACCTTTGTATAATGAATTCCATGAAGAAACGAAGTAGAAGCTAAGTGGTGGGGCCTAGTAAAAGGGCTCCAAGATGAGTAAAAGTGCATAGGAAGGTTGCCCGCCGGCAGGCACCTTAGCACTCGACGTGTTAAATGTTTGAGGATAGCATCTATGTATGGACTCCCCTTTGTCAGTAGTTCGTGTAAATTTTGTGGTATCTGCAAATAATTGCGTTGCCTGCAGTCAGTCAGTATATGTTTAACTGTCAGAGCATCATTACAACATCTACAAATATTATATTACAAATATTGCACATACTAATATTATATTGTTTCCCTGTGTGGTTTCATAGATTTCTTCGCTGGAATGTATGTTCTTCTTCTAAAAACCGTCTTCCTGCTCCGGGGGTCTTCTCGCCACTCTTCACTGCGGGAATTTTCGGCAGCACTACCTTCTTGAGGCAATACATGGTCATGGCAGATCATTCAGATCCCGAACACCATTAGGAGCAGCAGTGGAGGTGTATAGCCTGAAGAAGGTAGCAGAAGACCGCTGGAGCAGGAAGCCGGTTTGTTGAAGAAGAATATTTCTCTGGAAATTTGTATTATTGTTTTTCACTCACATAAATTTAAAATTTTAAGTGCTACATTCTTTATCACAATTTGGGGGTGTTGATTGTACCATATCCATCGAAACATTGTAATTTTTTAAGTGGTGAAGGCAGAAGGAAATTCGATTAGTACGCATGGTTGGTGGGAGGGGGGAACTTTGGAGGGTATGATGGCCTGGTAGGAAGTGACGAAGTGAGTAATTGAGAGTGATGAGAGAGGAGAGAGGAGAGAGAGAGAGGAGAGAGAGAGAGAGAGAGAGAGAGAGAGGAGAGAGAGAGAGGAGGAGAGAGAGAGAGAGAGAGAGAGAGAGAGGAGAGAGAGAGAGAGAGAGAGAGAGAGAGAGAGAGAGAGAGAGAGAGAGAGAGAGAGAGAGGGGGAGAGAGTGAGAGAGAGAGAGAGAGAGAGAGAGAGAGAGAGAGAGAGAGAGAGAGAGAGAGAGAGAGAGAGAGAGAGAGAGAGAGAGAGAGAGAGAGAGAGAGAGAGAGAGAGTGAGAGAGAGAGAGAGTGAGAGAGTGAGAGAGGAGTGAGAGAGTGAGAGGAGTGAGGGAGAGGAGAGAGAGAGAGAGAGAGAGAGAGAGAGAGAGTGAGAGAGAGAGAGAGAGAGAGAGAGAGAGAGAGAGAGAGAGAGAGTGAGTGAGAGTGACTAGGAGTATGGAGAGCTGAGAGAAGGAGGCTGTAGAATGTTCCAATCAGCGATTATTAATGAGCAGGAGGACCGCAAGGCAGCTGCTGTCTAGCGCTGAGATGGATCGTTTGTTTGACTACGCCAAAAATTAACTCTACTCGAGGCATCCCTCTCTCTCACTCTCACTCACTCTCTCTCTCTCTCTCTCTCTCTCTCTCTCTCTCTCTCTCTCACTCACTCTCACTCTCTCTACTCTGTGAACCGGCTGAAAAATTGATGTTTCCCCATTTCTCATCGCGAGCGGCCCACAAATAATTTGTCATTTCCCCTTAATATATTTTTTAAATTTATCTTTTCCTAAATAATCAGCGGGAGAGGGGGGGGTGTATTCAATTTCCCTACCGATTTGTCTTCCTCCCTCAAGCCCACTCGAAATGTGCGTCCTCTTCAAACAGAATACGCGCTTTGAAACATGGCCACAATATTTCTTTCAAAACTACTTAAACCGCCTCATAATTTTGAATAAAATTAAATACAACTTTTGTATGAAGTTCTTGGACATGGAATGAAAATAAACCGATAGATGCATCTTTAATAAAATCGCTCCACTATATTATTGTTATATTTTTAATTTGTCTAAGATTAAGTCTCCAAAAGATTTTGGCTTCTGTCAAATCCATAAAAGAACTTATTTCATAATTCAATTCGTTGTAACTCATTTATTGTTTTAGGAGTAAATTTCATACTCTCTGGAGTTCCAGGCTTCATTAAATATTGATGTTTCATGCACTTAGGAGCATGTAGTGCTAACTGAATTTGTAGGAACTAGTTCTTTATTTAATTTATGGCCAGCCAGAATATATTAATATTTCCGTTACGCAGGTGTTTCATAATATCCTTACCATAATTCCTTAAGTCTCCATAACAAGAACTATGCATAGCATACCTGTTTTCTACTAATGCTTATTATTAATTATGGGGCGCCAATGGCCAAGCTGTAAGGTGGCGGTAGAAATACGTACAAGCTCCATTCTCACCCAAAACACAAATATAGTTATTTAGTTTGCTACCAGAGCGTGCTAGTGGAGCAGCAGAAATCGAGTGAGTTGATCCATTGACCTTTTGAAAAAGGACATTGACTCTCCTAGATAACAGCTACAGCCAAGTTGGCCGCTGGTGGTCGGACAACAGGTGCCCCTGATTATAATGAGGCCCGGCAGACGATAGGGGACAACTTTTTCCTGATCCCTCATTAGGATATATTCCAATTCAACTGCATTTGACTCTGCATTAAACCTCTAGTCAAGTATCCTCATTTGCTCTGCTAAAGACATCCAAGATGTTTAACGCCAATCAAAAAAACAGAAACAAAAATCCGTAACCGAATAATTACATATTATAATTACACAATAATTAACTGCCAATACCTGCAGAGTTCGTCTTCTAAAAACTTTGGAGAGTAAAGAAATTAAATATAAACACAGTGTTGTCGAAATGTTGGAAAAGGACATTCTTTCTTCGCTATTTTATCAGGATCTTTTTAAATATCTTACTAGGAATTTCCAGTTATAAGTTTTTACGTGCGGAACTAATACCAATTTTGGACAGCATTAATTGCTTGTGGCGAAAAGAGGAGTTACAATCATCCAAACAAATTCCAATGATCAGGCGGGCAAAAAACAATGATGTGAATGGCTGTTACATTTGGATCTCTGGTGTTCAAGATTATTACTAAAAAAAAAAAAAGTTAATTACATCTTTAACATTGTATTCATCCGGTACAACAAGGTTCTAAATTACTTACTTGTTGCTCAGCCTCACCGAATACTGGATATCAATTGTGAAACAGATAGGCAAGCAGTATTGCGGAAAACCTGACAGTTGACTGGCCGAATCTGAGCTTTCTACTCATACATGAATTAGTAAAAGATATTAGACTTTCAAATAATGAGGATCAGTTACTAGTATCTCAGTTTAAAAATAAAATGTACTTCTTGTAATTGGTCCCAAGAGGTGATAAACCTGATTTTCGTGTGAACGAACGAGGGTCGCAAGGACATGCAGTGGTTCCTATTTGCCTTCTGCATCAGACCATCCAGGAAAAGAGACTTCATGAGGACAATTCCATTCCAATTACGTCGTTTTGGTGTGGGTTGAGGCAGTGAGGCTCCAATGGCAGGCACCCATTTGAAACTTTCGGCTCGCGATGTAAATATGCAGCAAATGGCTGCGAAGAAGTCTAAGGTGATCACCAGGACTCACTATGTGAGTGTTGTGGATCAGGGACTACCTGGTAGATCGAATTAAAAATTAAAATATTATTAATTAGCTGAACCGCTTGTATGGGGCTGCCTTAAGGTACAGTGGGTGAAGAGAAGGATACAAAAAATACTATACCGAATGCTGATATCGCGTCAATTTTCGGTTTCTGCACTCTAAGAAGACATAAAGATTAGAGTTTTTCTCAAATCAATTTTTCTAAATCATCTAAGGAGTGTATTGAAACCATCCCTTCTAGCCATCTTGGATTAAGCGACCTAATTTTTGGCGCCTTATTTGTTAAATTAGCAGTAAATGAGTAGCATTTAAATGCTTTAGTCATTCTAGCCATCGTGGAGTCATTTGAATGTCATTAGAAGTACTTAAGGGTTTTCGTGGCTTGAGCCTCTCTGGAGCTGCCTCATTATTGCAATCCAAGGCCTTTTTTGCTTCTATGGATTCTCTCTTCCCTTATTGCATCGCTCCTTCTTCATGCTAGAATTAGGTCTTAAATATAGAGCAAGAATTGAGGTTAGACTTTGCCGGAGTTATCTTGATAACTGGTTAATTACATGTAAAATCTGATGAACGCTGCTGATAGAAAACTACGTTGGGGAAATCACGTATCTGCAGAATTTGAGTAAAGTTAGAAAACTAGTTTTAATTGACTCAGTTAATCAAAAGTAAAACATGCTTTACTAATATTTTACCTATGGCCCTCCTTATCCTCTAGAAAAGTATTAATAAAGTGATATTTGTTTCTAACTGCTGGATTAATCCAGTCTTTCTAACAACAAAAAGTTCTTTTCTAATTCTATTTAGATTTACCAGTTGGGTCATTGTTACACCGGGTGTATGTAAGAAGAGAGAGGTTATCAAGATTCAATTTATTGCATTAATATATTCAGAAATTTTTATGCAGATGTTTGAAAATTACCAATTCAAGCTTTTATCTCTTATTATTATTTGGAAATATTGTATTACTATTTTTTCAGCAGTAAAATTTAAGCGATTATTAATGAAAACTATTAAGAAGTGAATATCATTATCTAATGCGATGTTATTACTCAGGTCCACGGCATGAGAACACCATGCGCGGTTTGTCACCATGATCAGAAAATAAAATAAAATAAATACATAAAAGTTTGTATAACTGCATGCATTGTATTACCTCTCAAAGATCAATAAAAATATAATAAATAATTTTTAAACAGTTTCCCATTAGTATAAGTTTCTTTCGCTGTCTTTGGATAATAATAACCGAACTGGGATTTTCTGGGAAACAGCTGGGCGTGCAACAATGGCTTCCGCTGTCGGTTGTTGGTTCAAGTACAGCAGATTACTGAAGTATTCTTACGTTAATTCAGGATTGAAGCAAGGTGAATGCTTATCTCTCTTACTGTTCAACCTAGCTTTGGAGAAGATAATAAGTGGAGCTTCCAAGACGAATGGGGGACTAAATGTAGACTTGATGCATAAATTCCTGTAGCTGTCCTAGGAAACAAGAAAGAGGATCTGCTGTTTCTCGCCTGCCTATTGATATAAGCGGCAAAGAGGTATGCTTGAAACCCAAAAAGAAAACTCGACGTACGTGTTAGTGTACCGTGACATATTGGAAGCAGCTTGAGCGTAGTGGGCACATCCTATCGAAAAGTAAAAATCTTCAAATACTTCGGAACTACAGTAACCTCTATCAACGAACAGTTTACTCAATTCGTCCAAAGAAAATCTATTGGCAACCGTGCTTTTTTCTCGGATTCTAGAGTCTAGAGTCAAGGAAAATCTCTGGAGCCTTGAACCCATGTACCTATAACTCCATTATCAACAAACCAATACTCATGTATGAGTGTGAAACATATTCGTTGACGGGTACTCTGAAAACTGTTGTAACTTTGAGAGTTTGGTTTTTAAAGCCATAATCGGTCGTAGGTGAAGGAAGGCAAAAGCGGAGATAATATCTGAAACGAGTCAGTCGATGTCACATGATATGAAAGCTTAGACTGAACTTAGAATGGGCAAGACTTGTGGCAAGAAGTAACCCAAACGGCTCTCTATACAAGACAATGAATCCGACAGTATTGCGACTGAAGATAAGATGGTATGGCAGATTGAAGAGTAACGCTACGGAGTTCCACGTAGGGGACTGAAAAGCCGTTGCTCATCATAGGCAGAAGTGGAGGAAGCATGCAATGGCGGCCAAAGATCTCCGAGATTTGTAAAGACAAACGAAAAAAAGTAATTATTTGATACATGACGACATAAATTGTTTTATGCTAAAGAGACACCGAGAAAAAACTTTGAGATACGACTTTTAACTCTGTTTGGGACAAAAATTGTTACTTTGTACCTTCTCAATTTGATTCATGTACATCTAAATTTGTACGCACACAAGTTATTGATTGAGTCGATACCTACTTACATGAATATAAGTAACACTTATATAAGTTTGTGCCCCGATTCGTGTTTTAAATTTGTCTCTTTTATGTATAATTTATTTTTAAAGCACCTATTTAATGTTTCTCATCCGATTATCATATTTTAAATTCTTTCCAGCTCCATCCACCCAGCTTTTTTGAGAAATTATTATGACGTGACTAGTTCTAGGTTTTATAGCTTTAGACGACGAAATGCTCTTTTGATCGCCAAAGAGATTACTCGTCTATTGGAAGGTTAGTTGTTTGATATTCAGTACCCGTAGAGCATATTATCACTTTCCTTTCCAAGCCACCAGGGGGAGCTTCTGTCAATGAATGTCGAGATGGCCTCGGACTAAGAGTTTCTGCTAACTATCAATGTGGAAAGACTGAACCTCGACTTAATGAATATTAATGGAAAGGTGATCCAATATCCGTGAAAATTTCGAGATAATAGTGAACATGGTGGTCAGAGGATAGCTATCGAAAGCGTGGAAGCGTGCGTGGTTTAATTAAAAATGCTTTGTTTTCTTTTGGTCAACTCATTAATGAGTCAGAATAATTTTTTTTTGTTCTTCAATTCTATAATTATACCTTTCATATGCTCTCCACTGCTCTGGATGACCACCATCTACCTAGTGGGTTATGAAATATAAGGTATGGTTAGAGACCTTGCGATACTGGATTCGATCCGATATCTGGTATCGATACCATACTGGTATAAAAGTATCGATACTCCGATAATATTGCATTAAAAGTATCGATACCAAAGGTAACGGTATCGAAAAACCTCTGATTATTAAATCAGGTTTTTTAGAAAAAAAATTGTTATTTATGACTGTTATAAAACGTCAGTTTCTTTAAAAACGTTTTCTTGTTTCTTAAAATAAAAAATTAATTTTTTTTGTTTCATTATGGAAATTGATGAAGAATGTAGGTAATCCTCAATTGGCGGTTATCCTTTATCCCCTGCCTTTGAAATATCGTACTACGACATAATTTGATTTATTACTCATTATCATACATTTTATTTACTTTAAATTCGAAATTTTTATTAATTTACTTTTAATGTAATTAGTTAATATTAAATTTTCAAACGTTCGATACCGATACTCATTTTTTTGTAGCGATACCGTTGAAATATCGGTAGCAAAGTATCGATACCAATACTCCTAGTATCGAAACAAAAGTATCGATACCTACCCATATCGGTAGTATCGCAACGTCCCTAGGTATGGTAACATGTGAATATGTTGGCAGCACAGTTCCTCCCAGGAATTGACACACCTATTGATAAACATAGTCCCAATTCGTGGGTTTCAATTGATGACAACAATATCATCAGCCAACAATGGATATTATTTACAAAACATATTCTTTATTTATTTACTCCTATAGCAGAGAGAAGGAAGACTGAAAGAATTATATAGAATATATCAGAAATATTGCTCTGGAATGGAAATTACCACTATTATTATTTACCTTTATAACCATTAACAAAATATTTCATGATTCGCTTTTAATAAAGGATAAAAAAGAAACATTGGTCAAAATAACCATTTAATAATGAAAATTTGGAGCTGGAGCCCTACTTACAAAAAAAGACAAACACACTTTTAAAAATTGCAAAATTCTATAATATGTAATAAATAAACTCTACAGTTTTCAATCTTTTTTAAAATAGTGTCAATATGTGTGATACCTTCATTAAATGTTTGAGCAAGTCACATTGTAAATTTCGGCGACGAAGTTATTATGAAGCTTAAATTAATTGCGTACTCAGGATACACAACATTACCAAAATTTTGGACCCTGCCAAGCTACTCTATAACATTGCATTTTATATCCTTTTATTTGTTAAGACCGGATTTTTTTTTACTCAAAATAATAAAACGTTTTAGAAAATCCCTCAGGAATCGTTGTTTATTCCCGCAAGGGAGCAACAGTATTTTGTTTGCTACAAAACAGATTAAATTAATTCCTTAGTCCCATTTTTGAGGAAACCAATCCCCCACATAAATTGAGAAAGGGAAGGAAAGAAGGGGAAGATTGAAAAAAGATGATATGTATGATGATTTGTGTCAGAAAATAGATAGGTAGATAGATAAACAGATAGTGTGTGTGTGTGTGTGTGTGAGAGAGAGAGAGAGAGAGAGAGAGAGAGAGAGAGAGAGAGAGAGAAAGTGTGAGAGAGTGAGAGAGATAGAGTGAGAGAGAGAGAGAAAGTGAGAGAGAGTGAGAGAAAGATAGAGTGAGAGAGAGAGAGAGAGTGTGTGTGTGAGAGAGAGAGAGAGAGAGAGAGAGAGAGAGAGAGAGAGAGAGAGAGAGAGAGAGAGAGAGGAAGAGAGAGAGAGGGAGAGAGAGAGATGATAATAGTACAAACTATATTTAGGCGATATACTAGAGGTGCTACTAGTTTCCTAGGGTAGTTTTGGCAGAGTTGGGACTTGCGGAGTGTACAAAAGTTAATTCCTGACATCAGAGCATTCCTATCTCCTCTGTTATCTCATAACTGCTACACTCAAGATACAATTTCAAAACTGGAACTGTTAAGTAACTACACAACCAAACTGTAACATTAAACAGCAACAACTAACAAATCGATAATTTGCCTCACAGTAATGTAGTTCTCGTTCTCATATTGCCCATTAATTTTGTAAACATCCATTAAGAAATGGATTTTTCAAATCGTCTAAAATCAGCGAGATTAATCAAAACATGTATAATAATAACCGTATGGAAGTAGGATGGTTTGGAGAACGTGAATCAATTTTTAAGCTTGCATGATCATAGATCCTGCACGCTTCGATATCACAACGTTTGTAGATTGTGATTCTGGATGTTTGCTAAAAGTTTTTTGGTCCATTTATTTTTTATACCCTTCCCCTTTGATTGTAAGTAAATGGACTGAAGATATGCACTGGTTTTAACGGTTGTTTTTGTGAAAATACCCAATTGTTCTTATCAATTTAAATTATTTCGCTAGATAATAGAAAAACAAATTGTCTATTGAGATGTAATCAATAGGCTGTCATACATATGTTTGTACAAAAGCTGTTAACAGATATAAATGTAGAGCAGCTGAGCAGTAAATGTAGAGCAAATTTTATTCCAATCTAATATTTTGAGAAATTTATTTATACCGAAGTTCATCATCAATTAATTAGTAGATTTTCCCCAAATTATAATATATGTATATATTTGTCATACCTTCAGATATGTATTGATAATGAGAAAAATTTACCATTAGAAGCTACTATTACAATTAAAAGCCATGTCAATTTATTCAATATCTTTTATTTTTATACGTGTGTAAATGACTAATAATTCAAAAGTTTAGTTTCGTAATGATTACCTATTAAATGTTCTCTAAAAGGGATTTATTCACTTTAAGTATGTATTTTAAGAAGTTACTAAATTATTTTTTTTTTTATATTAGACTGCTATTATTTTTTTACTTCGGTTTTTAAATGTAAATTACATCGATGTGAATGAGTTCAAACATGTTAAGTGAAGACAGTGATAAGGAATGTATATGTATATTTATATTGTTACGTTTTATTACAAAACCAGTAATAAACTTTTTTATTAGAGTTCTTTTGGATTGCAAAATTAAACACACACATTAATCAGAGCTTTTATCACTGCACAATTTATTTACACAATGCACTATACACTTGGTTAATTATTCTTAATTACTACTCACAGTATGCACTGGTAGCGTCACTTTTCTTCAGATTACACAGTCCAATAATCACTCACGGTCTCTGAAGTTGACAGAAAGACGGCACTGCACTGTTCCATTACTTTGCGAAGTTAACGGCACTACTGTTTTTTACGAGTCGTGGCACAATACTGATCTTCACATAAAACACTTTACCGCACTGCACTAAGTCGCACTGTTCCACTGAACGCGCCGATGAACACTTGAAAAAAGCTGAGAACAAACTAAACTGTCGGGCGAGTTCCACATGCTTATATAGATGAGCGGAAAAATCAAAGGACGAAGGTCTCCAAGGTACTGGACTCTTCGAGGTGTGACTAGGACGGGTACGACTATACGGCGACACCCCTTTCATCTCCGTACTCCCCAAATACGTGACTATCTATGTTCAATTCTTTCATGTATTTAATTTTCGCAACACTAATGCATAAGTATGTTATGATAATAATAATAATAATAATAATAATAATAAAGTATGTTTATTTTGACTTTTGATATAATCTACATGCTAAATATACACTTAAGTTATCATAATAATATCTTTCCTTATACTATATATAACATACATAAACATGGACTCATAAGTCCGACTGTTGAGTTGGGCCATTATTTACTAAATTATTAATCAGCATGATTGATTTCTGCTATATAGATATATAAACATAACATTAACATAATATTACAATATTCTAAATAAAACAAATAATCTTTTATAAGGATTCTATCTTTAAAAACAACAAGAAAAAATGAACTAATTATTAATATTTATTTAAAAATAAAAATAAAAAATAAAGGAATAATAAATAGAAAACCTTATCCATTAAACTCAGCTACTAGTAACTTTCTATATCTCTGCGCAACACATAGATATTTATAAAGGGCCTGCCAATCTTTGCCATTCACAAACAAAATAAATTCATTTTGGCTAAATTTTGATGAGCCAAGGAACTGTTTCCTAAATTCAATAAGCACTGGGCATAGTGCTATAAAATGATATGTATTTTCTAATTCAATCATATTACATAAGGAGCATATCCATAGGTCTTCCGTTCTACATACTGAATAATTCAGATTTAACATTTCCCCCCATGCTTTCAATATAAGGCTTGTGAAATGTTAGCTATTATTGCTGTTCAAATAACTATTACTCTCTAAAATTACAATGAGATTCTTGCAATTAGAGTGAAACATAGAATGGTTTGCCTTTCCCAACATTTCTTCATTAAATTGCTATCTTAATTTTTCCAATATTATTTCTATTTTCTTATTTATACTTCCTTGCTCTTTAATCCAGCTACAATTTACACCAGATACTTCTTGCTGATATTTTCAATACTCCTAAACCAATTAGCCTGTTTTTCAATTAAATGCTCAGCATCAATCATCGTTCTAGGCCAACGATGACATGAGAGGTTAATGATATACTTAAATAATTTAAGAATAATTTAAGGGTGAAAAAGTAAAGCGGGTAACGATTAGTTTCCAAAAACAATATATAATCTGGACAGTTTTTTGGGAGTGCAAACATCTTTTTAATGAATTATTTTTGAATTAATTCAACCTCAATATATTTTTCATAGCCCCAGAATTGTGCACCATAGCACATAACTGCTCTTGAAGTAGATTCGAATACACTATAATAAGTATGTTATTATATTTATATTTGTATATTTTTATTTGACTAATGTTAGATTATTCGTAAAACCTTGTACGAGTCTTCTAGCAGTATGTGTTAATCCTTACAGACACCAATTGGGTCCGACTCTATGGCTACATTGTATGTGTAAGCCAATAAAGCATGTCTATTTATCTATCTATCTATCTGTTTACCTATCTATCTATCTATCAATATATCTATATACATATACAGATAGATTGATAGAATGTCTAGTATTGTGTTTACTGGGCTGAACTAGACAATTCTCACATTGGAACTGAAAAAGCATTAAATTTGCCTGGTGTAAATGTGTTTTGCGGGTTGTCTACAAGGGGACTCACTGGATCTTTTCGAATTGAAGCTACTGTAACTGGTATCAATTGCCTAACAAACCTTGATGATTCTATATTCCCTGCCATTCGTACATTATACGGTAATGATAATTTTTATTTTCAATAAGAAGGTGCCCCGCCGAACTATCACAGGGACGTGCAAGATTACCTGGATCAAAACTTGTCTTGCCAGTGGATAGGACGCAGGGGGCCAGTTTCCAGCACACTCTCCAGACCTTACACCACCGCATGTCTTCTTACGGGACACAGTAAAAGACGAGGTGGTACAAACATAAACCACGTAACCTATGGAATGTTTCAAGCCGTGTGTTGAGAAATCTCATTTTACGTTTTGATAAGATGTACAGAATCAGTGGTGACTCGTACTCGGAATTGTATTGATGCTGCAGGTCACTAATTTAACACGTTAACTGCTGTTGTTATTTGGCGATACTAGCCCTATATGCGGTGCATGCCCCCGAGGGCATTTCCGGTAGTATTTGTCTTAGGCGGTACATGCCCCCGGGGGCATGCAACCTTTTTTTGTATTCTGTTTTTTAACAATACCTAATAGTCGAAGGAAAAGAGATAATTTTAGGTTTTGTTGCTGAATCATTGCAACTAACATCAGTAAATTGACAGTAAAAGCAGGAAGAGGATCAAGTAATATTATATTATAAAAAAACTGTATAATTAAAAAAAAGTCCGTCACGCAGGGGCTGCGTAAACTAAGCAGATTTCCCACGTGAAGTTTTGCAATAGACAAATCTGCCCAATAACAAGTGTAGTAAGTAGTAAGGGATCAATAAACGTATACACGAGGGACGAATAGTTACGAAAACGGCCGCCAGAGCTCTCTTCGGAAAGTACCAAACAGCTCACTCCTGCCGACCAATGCAGAATACAAATGCAAATATCTCGGTTAATATGCAAGATAGGGAATAAATGTATATGACAATATTTATAGTAAATTTAATTTGCAATAAGATTGATTCTGTACAATTTTTTTATCCGACGTGTAGTAACGGAGATATTTCGATTTTTCGAAAATCCTCCCCTCTAAACCCCCCCTCCCACTGGTCCGATTTCAGCCGTTAACGAACTTGATCTTTCTTTTTACATAAAACGACTAAATATCGAGTTTGGTAACGATAAAACAAAAATTGCGACCGCTAGAGCGGTAACAGGCAAATATATATATATATATATATATATATATATATATATATATATATATATATATATATACAGTTTTTGACGGACCTCATTTTCGTCATCTCCTGGGTAGGATCGATGGACATGTGAAGAAAAATTTCGAAAATCGCATCATGAGTACAACCTCAATAGCTGATTTCCCTTAAGGGAAATCTGCTAAAAAGTAATTTGACATATGTTATCCGCCGCACTGAGGTAATGATGTTTTAAAACTGATACCGCACACACGTTGGGAGCTGTGCATGCCCCCGGGGGCATACACAGCATCTAACGTGTTAAAGAGTATTAACATTTGTTATTTATGTTTTATTCACATTGGACTTTCAGATATAATTTCCTGAAATTTAAGTTTGTAGAACGATAAATTTTTTCTTCGGAAGTTCAAAGTGTGCATACACTTTTTTGAAGCACCTAGTAAACTATTTTTATATACGAGTATATAAGAATAGTTTACTATAATTTCCTTGCTCAATTGAATTAAATGACGCGATAAAAGAATTTTGACAATTATAGCTATAAAGAAGAATGTATTATATAATATATTTCATTTATTATAAGGATTTTTTTGAATGGCGACTGATGGCTAAATTACCCATTGAGAATGAGTGGTGACTCTCGAAAGGCGTCGGGCATGAAATAAATGATTATATGAAGGAATTTTTATTTGTAAATTTTAAAACGAGTTTATATTCCTAAAATTTTCGATTTGATGCATGCTTTAGCCGTAAAAGGGACAGATCTTTATTTCAGAAATGGCACATATTATTGAAAAAATGTTTCTTTTTCCGCAGACATGTTTTAAAGATAATTTTATTGGCTACATCTTTTATGTCGCAGCATTCTTCAATAAACTGTGACGTTTCTGAAATAAACATTTTTGCAATTTACGGATAGAGGATGCGTCAAATCGAAAAATTCACAAATATAAAATAGTTTTAAAATTTAATTTTCTACAAGACTCCGCCATAAAATGTAGGGCATTCCATTGGAAATTCCCATGTTATGGTCGGTGAAGGAGTACTGGAGAAAGTTAGGAGGTTCATTATGGACTGAAAAGATTATTCAGAGGTCACAATAATGGAATACCAATTTTCAGCGTCTTATGAATACAATTGCAGATTTTAAGGGGGTGGCACGAGTAGTTGGGACACCATGTATATATAGAGGGGTCACTGTTTTTTTGGACTCCATCACCTGAAGAGCATAAGCACTTAGGACTTTATTAGCTGGATCTGAACAAAAAATTCTCTTCCATTAAGTATCCTCAAAGGAGTAGAATAATTTGTAACATACACAAATATAAAATCATTTAAATCAAGAATTTTAAATATTTTATTTATTTTCTAGATGAGATTCATTGTGTTTATGGTTATTTTTATTTTTTGCTCCACTGTTAGATTTTCGTCGTTTTCTGATCGATTTTGCACATCCTCTTATATCTATTAAGTGTTGTAAAATTGAGAAGCTTGTATCTCTTAGACAACCAACTGAATTAGACATTCATAATATAGATAAAAATTTGTTTCAAGTTTATTTTTAATTATAAGTGATAAGCATTGCTTTTTCTAACAAGTAAATATGTAATAATGAACTCCGATATCTGAAAGCCAGCTGACTAACATAAAAAGAAACACTTTATGTTACATTCGTTGTATTTATCACCTTTTTTACAACCAAGCAGGCGAAAGTGGTTTCAGAAATATTTGGCATATTGTTTACCGTCACGTGAACAACGTGTACTGCGATTTGTGATTTTACATAGGTGCAATAACATTTAGAGAAAGCGGTGTAAAATTAGCAATATTTTGACAGGAATGGAATAGTTTTGAGAGATAATGTGAAAAGCGGAGGTAGGAAATAAAGGCAGAGCAGGGCTGCCACCTGTGTAAGCAGCCGTGAAAACAATAATATTTTCGGTAGGTTGGCCACTCTGCTTTCTATTGGTTCCTGCATTAACTAACCCAAATACAATGGTCACCCCCTCCCCTCCCCCTCGCCGCTTTTCATTACACATTGTTTATTCACCTATATCAACCCCTCCATATTTGTTTATTTATAACACACGACCTTCCGCCTGCCATTTTGGGAATATTTCTTTTAAGGAAATTGAGGTTACCTTATAAATACCGTAAATGATTTCGGGCATACCCTATATATATATATATATATATATATATATATATATATATATATATATATATATAGAGAGAGAGAGAGAGAGAGAGAGAGAGAGAGAGAAACATGTATATAACAACATTTATAGAAAATTATTATTATTATTATTTCTTAACGTCCACTTTTTGCAACTCAGGCTAATTGGGAAGGGTTATCTACAGGTGACCACCCTTTTCTAGCCAGGGCGGGACTTATACAATTTGTATTTGTTTTATACAATTTTTCGATATTACGTGTAGTAACGGAGTTATATCATATGTTCGAAATAAACCCCCCCCTCTATAAACCCCTAAGAAAATACAGGGTGGTCCACGGGAAACGGACCGTTTTGAATCGCGCAGTACTTGACGGCAGGTGGAGGGGGAAACGCGCCGTCAAGGTCACTCGACTCTCCACCGCCTGCCGTTCAGTCGCCATTATGCCGCTGTGGGCGAAAGATCATCGCGTGTTTGCATACGACACATTTATAAAAAGTGATGAATCAGTAGTTGAAACTCAACGATGTGTCAGGCGTTATTTTCATATCGGACGCCATGGTGAAATACCGAGTAGGAATACCATTCTAAGGTGGCTAAATTCATTTAGATCCACGGGTTCTGTTATGGAAACAAAGCCACCTGGCCCTGCTCGGTCGGCACGCACGCCAAAAAACGTGGACAGAGTGAGAGAAGCGATTCTGCTATACGTTATGCAACTGAAAACTTTCAAGAAAGACTTAAAATGTGCGTTCGTGAAAATGGCCGCCATATAAGTGATGTTATTTTTAAAAAATAAAGTAATGTATTTTTTAAAAAGTGGCATTTATTCAGCTTTATTTTTGTGTAAAGAAAATGTGTCTTTCTTCAAAACTAAAAGATTAATTACTATTTTAAAACCGTCCGTTTCCCGTGGACCACCCTGTATAATGTAATAAGAAAAATCAAATTTTCACATAATTCATTTGAAGAAAATACAAATTATCAATCAACAATACAAATATGTGTGTGCGTGTGCGTGCGCGCGCGCGTGTGTGTGTGTGTGCATGTTTGTATGTGTGAAAAAAAAGTGAGAGCATACGAGTATCGTATGATTGTAAATATTTTAGATATTAGAAATCTTCATTTTATTATACATACTAATTTATATTTATTTGATTTTAGTTTAGTTTTATCCATTGAAAGTATATAATTGTTTACGTAATTTTATTAGTCCTTATAGTTTTTAATTATCTAGTTTCCTTACAAGATTTTTTGTTTTTGAATTTATTGTTTTGTTTTTCTTTATTAATTTTGTTTGTTGTTTTTGTGTTTATTGTTGTTTTGTTATTTGATTGCGTTCTGTTATTTAGTTGAGTTTTATTTAGTTGCATTCCCTTATTTGGTTGAGTTTTATTTAGTTGCGTTTCGTTATTTAGTCGTGTTTTGCTATATTGTTGCGTTCTGTTATTTAGTTGAGTTTTATTACGTTGCGTTTCGTTATTTAGGCGTGTTTTGCTATATTGTTGCGTTCTGTTATTTAGTTGAGTTTTATTAAGTTGCGTTTCGTTATTTAATCGTGTTTTGTTATATTGTTGCGTTCTGTTATTTAGTCTAGTTTTATTTAGTTGCGTTTCGTTATTTAGTCGTGTTTTGTTATATTGTTGCGTTCTGTTATTTAGTTGAGTTTTATTAAGTTGTGTTTCGTTATTTAGTCGTGTTTTGCTATATTGTTGCGTTCTGTTATTTAGTTGAGTTTTATTAAGTTGCGTTTCGTTATTTAGTCATGTTTTGTTATATTGTTGCGTTCTGTTATTTAGTTGAGTTTTATTTAGTTGCGTTCTGTTATTTAGTT
The DNA here is from genome assembly GCA_019009955.1 of Riptortus pedestris. NCBI lineage: Eukaryota > Metazoa > Arthropoda > Insecta > Hemiptera > Alydidae > Riptortus > Riptortus pedestris. The sequence goes on from CM032229.1 coordinate 154,381,793, forward strand.
GTGTTTGTTATATTGTTGCGTTCTGTTATTAAGTAGAGTTTTATTTGTTTGTGTTCTTAGTTTGTATTATTTAATTTTTTCTTGTTTCTATTTTCATTTTTGTATTTTCTTTATATAAATTGTTTTTGTTGTTTTTTTATGTGCAATATCGCCTCGTTGCGAACGCTCCAAAATAAATAAATAAATTATCAATCTATTTAACTTGAATAAAATTGGACAACTAATTATAATTTATTTATTTATTTATTTATTTATTGGAGCTTCGCAGCTTCGGCGATGTTGCTCTAAACTAAAGGATTTGTAACTTTAAAAAACAAAACAAAAAAAAACAATACAAACAAAAAAAATTAACAAAATTAAACAAAACAGAAATGGAACACAAAGCACAAAAGGAAAACAAAACAGATAAGGAACACAAAACGCAAAAGGAACACAAAACACAAAAGGAACACAGAATACAAAAGGAACACAAAACAAACAAAGGATTTACAAAACATAAAAGGATCAAAACACAGAGAGAAAACACAAAAAACAGAGATGATATCAAAACAGAAATGGGAAAGAAATAGGAACGCAACTCAAAACAGAACTGGAATAAAAAAAAAAAAAAAAAAAAAAAAAAATAGAACACAAAAGGCGAAATTAAACACTAAAACTGAATGAAACACAAAAACGGAACTAGAACTCAAAATGTAAATGGAACTCAAAAACAAAATGGAACTCAAAAAGCATGAATGGGAATCAAAAAACAAGTATTGAACACAGCAAAGATAAAAAATAAATGAGCAAGAGAACAAATAAAGACAAAATTCAAAGCTAGGTGAAAACTGCAAATCAAAACTATTGATATTGGACAATAAAGAAATCATTAATAAAATATTTAAATATTAATTAAATAAATCAATAATTAAAAAAAAATTGGTGTATAAAATGAATAAAAGAAATTTAAAATGGTTAAGGTTTACATAAAACATAAGTTTTTACTAGTGACTATTTACATAAAACTCTGTACTCCCTAAAACACACTGGGGTGAGTGAAAACTCATACACCCACACAACACACACACACACACACACACACACACACACACACAACATTATAACATTTATTTTAAAATGCAAACATTAATTTTAAATGGATTATATTAGTTAAATTTTTGTGTATATGTTAATGTCTTTTAAATGTTGTAGTATAGTGGGTATGTATGGGCTACCTTCAGTGAGTAAGTCATGTAGGTCGTGGGGTATCTGTAAATGATCTCGTCTCTTGCAGTCTGTCAGTATGTGTTTTATTGTAAGAGTCAAATTGCATACATTGCATTTGGGCTGCTCCCTTTTTTCCATTAAATAGTTATGAGTAATAAAGGAGTGACCTATGCGGAGCCTTGTTAAAATCACTTCCTCTCTCCGCGAATATGTTGCAATTTTATTAGTCCGTGTGAGTACTGTTGATTTAATTTGTCTTAGTTTATTGTCTGTTTGTAGCCATTTGTGTTGCCAATCATGTAGTGCGTTAGTTATTGCAGAGTGTATTAAATCGTCTACCGTTAGTTCATTTGTGTCTACGTCAAGTTTTTGGGTAGCTAATTTTGCATGTTCATCGACTTCAGTACTTTGTCCAATATTTTGGTGTCCTGGTAGCCATACTAGTGTAATGTTGTTTTGAAGATGTATAATGTTTTCTAAAATTTGGGTTATGATGGGATGAGTACTGTAAATATTCTTTAAGGAGAATAAAGAACTTAAGGAATCTGTGAATAAGTAAATTTGGGAATTTTGAACATTGTGAAATTTTGAAAGGGCAATATTTATGGCTTGTAACTCAGCTGTGTAAATACTTGTATTATTGTTGAGTTTTGTAGTGTAAATGTCAGTATTAATAATTGCTGCAGCTGCTGTTCCAAAGTCAGTCTTGGATCCGTCAGTAAAAGTGTGAAGTGAGTTTGGGTTATTTGCTACAATTGAGTTAAAAGCTATTCTGTAAAATTTGGCAGATAAAGGATTTTTTTTGTTAAATTTTGTTAAAGTTAAATTAATAGTTAAGTTATTTATTCTCCATGGAGGGAGTGTTATGTTTCTGTTATGGTGTATTTGAGTTTGTAATATGTTCGAATCATTAGTGTTTTCTGAAGTGCGTACGACTAGAGGTTTATGTTTAGTGTGTTTTTCTATGTATTTGCTGTAAAGTGTGTTATTTAAGAATACATTGACGCATGGAGCATCTAATGCTTTGCATTTTAAAATAAATTTTAAGCAGATGATACGTCTCCTGTATTCCAATGGAGGTTCTCCCGCTTCAACACATAAACTATCAACAGGGCTAGATCTGAAGGCTCCAGTTGCTATCCTCAGTCCTGTGTTGTGTATTGTGTCTAACATTTTAAGTGTATTTGGACTGGCTGATGAATATGCTATACAGCCATAATCCAGCAATGACCTGGTATAAGCACGATAAAAAGTTAGCATAGAACATCTGTCAGCTCCCCATGCAGAATTACTAAGTACCCTTAATAAATCCAAGCTTTTCTTGCATTTACTAATGAGGCCCTTTAAATGGGGAACCCATGTGAGTTTTCTGTCAAATGTAAGTCCAAGAAATGTAAGTTCGTCTGTCTTATTTATAATAGTGTTGTGGAGTGTTAATTGTGGGCATTCGTAATTTCTTTTTCGGGAGAAAATGGTATACTTTGTTTTTTCGATTGATAACTTAAACCCAGTTACAGAACACCATTTTTGAAGTTCATTTAAAGTGTGCTGTATGATGTTTTGTGCGTATGTTAATGAAGAGTAAGTGATGTATAAGATAAGGTCATCAGCATACAGGCAGTAAGATACTTCTTGGGGGATATACTTTATGACAGAATTTACAGCTATATTGAACAAGGTTGTACTCAGCACACCTCCCTGAGGCACTCCATTCTCCTGAAGAAATGCTTCAGATAAAGTGGTACCTACCCTCACTCTGAAAAAACGTTCAGACAGATAGTTATCCAGGAACCTTATAATGTTTCCCTGGACACCCCATTCGATCAACTGAGAGAGAATGAGCCTTCTCCATACAGAGTCATATGCTTTCTCCAGATCGAGGGATATTACTAACATTAATTTGTTTCCAAGGAACGCATTACGTATTTCGCTTTCCATCCGTGCTATATGGTGCATAGTGGAATGCCCAGGTTTAAATGCACATTGAAAAGGAGAAAGCAGTTTTTTATGGTCTAAGAACCACAAAAGCCTTTTATTGACCATCTTTTCTGTGATTTTGCAAAGGGAATTTGTCAATGAAATCGGTCGATAGCTTGTGACTAGTTTCTTGCTTTTCCCAGATTTTAGAACTGGTATAACTATAGCCTCATTCCAGGTGTGAGGGTACGTACCCCTAGTGTAAACCTCATTCAATAGGTGAAGAAGAAATGGTAAGCATTGTTCTGGTAGATTTTTTATCATATCATATGTGATAAGGTCGGGTCCTGGTGAAGTCATTTTTACAGTCGATAGTGCGAGTTTTAGTTCTGTGAAACTGAAGGGATCATTTAGTGGGTGTTGGTAAGTTGGGATAATGGGGCAAGTCATTGTTTCAGTTAGTGTTTTGTGTCTGAAAAATTGTATTGTATAGTTTTTGGAGCTGCATACATTACTGAAATGTTCTCCTAAGATGTTAGTGATTGTCTGTTGGTCGGTAATGATCTTGTTATTGTGTTCTAGTCCTGTAATTGGTTTGCGGTATTTTTTATGAGTAATTTGATGAATTTTAGTCCATACCTCTTTTGCGGGTAAGCGTCGATTAATATTAGATAAAAAATCTATCCAGCATTGTCTTTTACTATTCTTAATAACCCATTGGGCTTTGGATTTTTTCCTTTTGTAGTCTAGGAGATTTACGTCAGACGGATTTCGGCGGAATAAATTATAATTTAGTTAACATTTTTTGCAAAAACAAGCCTTTGAGTGGTCATTTGATGTATATTTACACGGCTTAATCAATAATTGCAGTAATGGCCGCTTCTCCAGTTGCCATGGCTACTATTTTCCATCTCTCTTTTCATAGCCTAATATGGTGTAATCTATAGGCTGTAATACACATGTTTGTGCTGATGCTGTTAACAAATGTAAATGCAGAACATCTGAACAGTAAATGGAGAGGAAATTTAATCCCAAGCCCATATATTGAGGAATTAATGTACACCGAAGTTAATCATTAGTTACTTTTTTTTTTTAGAAAAGCTTCTACCTTTAAGCATGGATTTCGATGTATGCTTTCGCCAAGGGATTGTGCGGCCAAATGACATCCTTAGATCCTTTATTTCTCCTTAAGCAAACGTCAAAGCATAGACTTAAACAACCCAGACGTCCTGGCATTTTCACCTAGGGGTTTTTGGGTGATCATTTGAAATTGTAAAATATCAGTCCTTAGCGCTGACACAAATCATTTTATCCTTGGCATTATTTTTGGAATAAGCAGGTTTATTGTTTAAATTGGATCGGCTAATCTGCTAACTCTTCGGCCTTTTAGCAGATTTCCCTCGAGAGAAATGAGCTAATGAGGCGAATTTCGCCTACTCATACTCATGGAATTTTTTCTTCAAATGTCAGTCGATCCTATATTGGATATGACGAAAATGAGGTCCGTTCAAAACTGTGTGTGTAAATATATTTGTCTATTACTGCTCTACAGGTCGCAATTATTGTTTAATAGTTACCAAACTCGATATTTATTCGTTTTATGTAAAAAGAAAGATCGACTTCGTTAACGACTGAAATTGTACCAGGGGAGGACTTTCGAAATATCTCTGTTACTGTATGTCGGATTGAAAATTTTTATAGAGATAATCGTACTGAAAATTTAAAGTCCTATAAATAAATGTCTACACCTATTTTCCGTATAATTAGTATAAACCGAGATATTTGGAATTTATAGTTTCAGCTTTCAGGAAACCTAATTGTGCCATATTATTAATAAGCTGTTATATCATGAACCACTTCATTACACGGTTAAATAACATATTTAGTTTTCAACAAAGCTTCATTATTGGAGATACAAAAAAATAGGTTCTGTTGCCCTCCCTTCTTTTATTCTTGGATTACTAAAATCTGAGTGATTCAGATAGAAATTATTCTGCTTCATTTCAAATTACTTCACTAGCAATGGTAAATAGTTTTCAATAAAATTAATATGTTATATTCAGATATTTTTCATTAACTGTACATCTTTCCGGTCTAGAATAATTCTATCTATTCAGCGCTGCCCTGTTTGTTTACAATTCATACGCTTTCCGTTGTAGGTATTATTAACCTGTAAATTGACTGAATGATTTCTTATTGCCCTTTGTATTTATTTCCTTAATATTCACGGTGGTGTTACCAGTATGTAGATTAATCTGTTGTAAACCTTCCCTTTGTAACACTGCTTAGTTTACGCAGCCCCTTCATCACGGAGTTTTTAACATGATTTGAAAGACAATTATTATCGTTACATATTTTGTTATCTGATATATCACATTATTTGAGCACCTGTTGATATTTAAAATAGCAACAGTAATGACCTTATTATTGGGTAGTTATTGTAAAAACATAGCTTAACCTGGTGCAAACTATATCAAAAGTAAGGATTTTAGAGTACTATTTAGAGCCTGATACTAAATTGTAACATGTATTTACCTAAGCTTAAATAAGTCTACAGGCATATTTCATTTGATTGTAAATATAATCAGAAATAAAGTTGAAATTATTAGTCATTGGCAGGACATTCATTCAAATCTCATATCGAACTGACCAGATTTGTACGTGTTCATTCCTCATGCATGAATTTATGCCTGAGGCATCGAAAATTAATGCTTACATCTCAGGACTTTAGTGCTAAAAATAAGTTTAATATTTTTTCTTGAAAGAAAAAAAAAATTAAAAAGAAAAGGATGAATGATATCAATTTTCTTTAGCTTTTCCAGATTTAATTTTAGTAAAAGCCATTGACATTTGAGAGGTTCTAGATCAATAAAACCGCAAGCTTTTTATATTTAATTACCACAGAGCTGAGTTATTAGTTAAATCGACTTCCTTTTTGACTCGGTTTTTTCCAAACACAATTCCCCTTTTCCCCAGCTTTCCCTCCCTTCTCGGATGAAAAACCTCCCAAAACAGAATGAACTTTAATGGATCCAATACAAACAATCCAGTTCATTTACTAAAACCCGCTCAAGTTGGTTCTTGCTTTCACAATGGTTTATAAACCGAGGCCGGTCCCAAAACCTTTTCCTTGTTATTTAGATTTTAGTAAATTGGTTTTGGGGTTTTATAAATCAAGAAGTTCTCTTTATAAGTCATTTCATTACAAAATGTATTCATTCCAGTTCGTTTCGGGCCATTTCATTTTTCTTCTGAACGCGGAGTCCGTTCTATTTGAAATATAAATCAAAATTCTATTCTATATCTTCCTCTCGATTCAGAGCTACAGTGTTTAGATTTTAGATCCTTATTTCAATGACATTTATTATAAAATATTCAGATATTCCATATAAAGAGGACTTTTGGATACTTATAAAACTAATTTTGTTTTTGTTCATTTCATAATAACACAATAATAAGGTAAATATACCGCTGAGGAGATTTGTTAATATTCCAGCATAGTTAATATTTCTGAGTTTTTGGTCTGTGTAAATTTTCGGATAAGCATAATTCACAGGAATTGTTAGTTGAGATGATTTAAAAACTGACTTATAAGTAATTCTTTATAGTAAAAATTAGAATCTTCATCTTAAAGTATTGCGTATTAGATGTAATATTATTTAAAAATTCAAAAAAATAAAACCGCGTTCTTAGTGAGTACTTTACAGAATTAGCTTGCTCAGTGCGTGGTTGCTTTCGGAGGGCATACCTATTCATGAGAATAAAAATTAATTTATTCAATATATGTTATATATATTAAATTGTAAGCTCTGTCAGTTCATTGATTTTTTTTTCTCGAAACTTCACAATTCTTTTTCGTCTCACATGCAATTGGAACGATATTAACAATTTTTGGCTTTGGTGGCTGTTTGTTTAATACATTTTCAAGCCAAAACTAACTAAATGAATTTTATGAAACTTAGTGTGTGATTACGACTAACCCGCCTTAGACCACGTATGGGCAACCTTTGGCATGTTGCGTGCCAAACTTGTGTGTAAATACGTATCCGGGCCACTTTTAAAAGTAGTGCATTTTAAAGTAGTAATCATAATTTTTAACGATAGATATCAGATATGAAATTAGACGACAATGTAATTATAATACAATTTATTAAAATGACAAAATGAAGTGAAAAAAAGGACAACATTATCATTAAATCGTAAAATTTGGAATTATTACAAACAACAAAAGTTAAATAGTGACACCGAAATCAATAAGACACGAGCTTGAATTTGGGAAACTAATCCATCGATGTTTGGATTAATTCCACTGATACGAAAAGAATTTTCCAAATTATCGTCAGTAATCCTTGTACGATGTTTTGATATATTAACTTTCTTTATTGATAAGAAATGTACACATTTATAAGTACTGCCAAACGCACAAATCTATCCTCATTTGGAGTAAGTAGTGTAATATTTATGTTTAATTGGTTATTCAAAATTTCTCGCTGGATCTGGCCGTTGGCCGGTTTTTGCCCACATATGCTTTAGGCTATAATAATGTTCTCAGAGACGAACAGGATTGGGGGTTATAATGGAGGACTGAAATAAAAAATTGCGATATTTCGTTTCTAATGGAATCTCGGCAAACATGTCAGAAATTATTTATTTTGTAATTTAACGTAACTATTGTTACATACACCGGAGTACAAACAAACGCTAAAAACTGTTGAGGGAGTCAACTATCCTAAAGGGCACTAAAAATAATAAGCTGAACTGAACAGAACTCGGTTTGTAAAATAGCATCAATTGGTCCATGAAAATAAACTATATTATAATTTCTAGGTGAGAGCAGGTGAGGTGATTCAAAGGGAGGCATGAAATGAAACATCGCCATAATTTGTGCCATATTTGTTTAACGGCAAAAGTGTCCATAAGAAAAGTTGTTTATTTATATGTTTAATGCAGCCTATACGCTTTTGTTACGACAAAAGTCGTATGAAGTTATACGTAACACAGTATACACATGATATATACTAGTAAATACTATTTCAAGAGACAAATTTCATTAGTACTCATTAAAGTTTATTTGATATATGGATATTATGAGAAGTGATGTTTTGTATTTAGTATACATTTACATATACGATAGTTTTATGTATGATTAGAATTATTGAGGTTATAAATCCTCCCTCACATGGTTTGTTCTTTATTTTCTCTAGAAATTAATTTCGTTATTAAGTTGTAAAGTACATAACCGTTCCGATTACTTTCTTTTTGCTATGTCAGTTTGTTTGCACAGAACTGGTATTATGGTGAAGCTGTCACTTTGTTGCAAACGATTTCTCTGTGCCATAGACCTAACGGAACCGGATACGAATACAACGGAAACGAATCTAATGGAAAATCAATACAAAGCATCCAACTTTAAATGTCTCTCCATGAAAATGCACTTTTAAAACAGTCGTGAGGCAAACTTTTATGAATGAATGTTTGCTAAAGAAGAGTCAAATGTTGAGAGGGAACTAAAAGCAGTAAGGCAGAGGTCCTTTGGCGAGTTGTTGGAATGTTATGACAATCCAAACAGCACGGACTAAAAACAGGTGACCTCATGGATCATGTTAATTAGCTCATGATCCCCCATTGGAAATGCCTAATTGACATCGACCAATGGTGGAAATTAGGCTACAGAACGACGACTTTTTCGATTGTTAGCCGGTCATATTAGACAAAATTATTTATTCATCTACATCTGGAATTTCACACCAAACTGCAAAAACGTCAGAATTGGATATAACGAAAAAATAATCTAAAATTACTAATTTGTTAACCAAATAAATAAAAAAAAAATATTTTTTTAGTTCTATAATATATTTCGACCGCACTTTCGCAAAAAGTGTTGTTCCATCTTCAATGAAACAGACGAAAGAAACCATACGTTCTCTACCTTTCAAGAGTCCCGCACATGGTGCTGCCATCTATGTGTCAGACTTGGGAACTACCCAGCTCCACCTGTTATCAGAGAACAAAAGTAGTAGAAGAAAAAAAAATGCCAGTCTACTTTTCTTGGGAGAGCACACTCGTTCATAAAAGAAGTATTTTTATTTATTGTTAATATGCCTCTAGAACATGGCTAATTAACCAGCATTCAAGCCAAGGCGGGTGGTAAGGGAGAGGATATGGATGGAGAGAGAAATGGAAGAAATAAGGAGAATGAATAACCATCAGAAAGAAAACCACACACAAAGAAGCCAGGCACAATAACCCAACCTATCTTCAGCATCATCACCATTCAATATTGTAACCTTCAATCAATATTTTCATTGTATATTATATGTATTAAGTAGTAACACTTTCAATAGACTCATTTGTTCTATCACATATAACCACATTTATGCAGTCTACCCTCATGAAAACCAGCATTTGCATAGCGCCCCAGTGAGAGGGTAATATTCATTTCCAAATGAATTACCCCATTGCATTACAAGGTTGTTTGTATTGTTGTAGCTAGTAAATGTTGTTCCACTTTGACTGAAATGTTCTTCAGATAGGTTTTGTCGTAGACAATATTAACGGTTGTTCCTCAAAGTAGTTGCACCCTTCAGCCCAAGTTCTTTAAGAAATCATTATAAAATGAAATCCATAAGACAGCCAGAAATTCGCCAGTTAGCTTTGATATATGAAGAAATGGTTCTTTTATATTTTTGTTGATAATGACTAACTATTTAGCAGATTTTCCTTAAGGAAAACCAGCAATTGAGGTTCGTACTGTTGACGCGATTTTCGAAAAATATCTTCAAATAGTCCATCGATCCTACCCAGCAGATGACGAAAATGAAGTCCGTTCAAAATTACATACATATTTGTCAGTTAATACTTTAGCGGTTGCAATTTTCGTTTGATCATTACCAAAATTGATATTTAACCGTATTATGTAAAAAGAAAAAGATAAAGTCCGTTATTGGCCTAAATTAGACCAGTGGGAGAGGGGAGGTTAGAAGTTGGAATTTCGAAAATTCGAATTATCTTCATTACTATACGTCGGATCGAAAAAATGTGTGGAACCAATCTGATTGCAAATTGAATGATCTATATATATGTTCTGTATCATGAATATTAAACGAGATATTTGGATTATATAGTTTTCTACTTTCACTAGGCCCCCACTCCTACTCATTTAAATTAATAATAAGCAGTTATATCATGGGCCACTTCATTACAAGGTTAAATACCAAATATTGTTTTCATTGAAGATTTACAATGTGAGATATATGCAAATACGTTCTGTTGACCCCCACCTTCTTTTTTTTTCTCGGATTACTAATTTGAGTGATTAAGATAAAAAAAAATATTCTGATTTATTCTATATTACAGTACTAGCTATAGTAAATAGTTTTTATTAAAATTAATATGTGTTATTGAGATATGTTTCATTTCAATCGTTTTTCTTTCCGGTCTAGAATATTTCTATCTATCTATTCATCTCCAGGAAGGCTGACCTTTTTGTTTCCATTTCCGTTGAAAAGATTATTAACTTGTAAATTGACTGAATCATTTCTCAGTATCGATAGAATTTATTCACTTAATATATTTACCAGTATGTAGATTTATCTATTTAAATCTTCACGTTCAAAATCTGCTCAGTTTGCGAAGCCACTGCGTGATGGACTTTCTTTTTTGGCAGACTCTTAACATTTTTCAAATTTTCGTGTCCTAAACATTTCTTTTTCTCCCAGCTACTTTGGTGTTAAGCCTGATTATCTTCCAAATCATAGAACATAGAATTCAGCTCCAGCGTTAACAGGAAGGATGTAGAACAATTCTATCTACTCCAAGAGAGGATGTGAACCTCGGTGCATTGGAACAAGCATGTTTGCTAGCATTGCTAATGGGGGCGTGTTAGCAGCGGTCTGATGCATTCCACTGGATCGAGAACACACTGAATATTCACTTTACTTTATCCCACATTTTATAAATAATGCAATATGACACAAAGGTAATGATAGTAGCATGCCATTGCTACTCTCTCTCTCTCTCTCTCTCTCTCTCTCTCTCTCTCTCTCTCACACACACACACACAAGCGCGCGCGCGCACACACACACTCACACACGCACAGATACAAAAGTTTCACTAATGATATTATATGATGAAAATTAAAAGTTATCAAACGGCTTAGATCAACGCGAAACGATCAAAGAAGAATGCATTAAAATGGATGTCCAATAATAAATAACATGTTAACTCCCCTCTTAAAAAAATATTTTGAATTTTCGATTTCACCAACTCTATACCCCCCTCCCCACGCCATCGGTTAAGAAACTTCATCTATAGTTTTAAATGCTTTATATATCGAGTTTATAATGATCAAATAAACATTGATTGATTTTTGACTGATAGAGCGGGAATAGATAAATTTAAACAAACACACAATAACATTGAAACACATTTTCGTCATCACCTAGTCAGGATAGGTGGACACTTGGCGAAATTTCACCTCGGGATTACTTCCTCAATAGCTGATTTGTCTAAAGGGAAGTCTGGCTCTTAGCGTTCGTTTGTATTACAACAGACTAATAATAAAGCAGTTCATTGACTTGTTATAATACTACCAATATTAATATGAATATAGTGGTATAAAAAATTGTTTATACATGTTAGAGTTTTAAATTAACTAAATCTGACAGTGCTAATTAAGCATATTGTTGCGAGAATTGGATAAGTGGGCGAATGCACATAGAGAGAGCCGCGTGAAAGGAGGAACAAAGACTAGTGGAACGGGCGAATCTAATTATAGCCGTCTTCCTGGAACTTCTAGACCTTTCTCGAACTGGAACCTTCTACGCCTAGACACTTCTACAAGCATTTAAAAGGGACTCTCACAGTACCCCACAGTCACAATCCCACCCGGCAACTGCCCGTTGCCGGGAAACCTACCTTAGAGTTCTACTTTTTACAACCTAAATAAACCACAAAAACCCCTTAAAATAGAACTCCCAGTTCAGCAGGAGGGGACCTGTCAGTACCGCCTCGCGTGGCTTGACGGCCCGCGCAGTTGACAAGCCGTGGTATAAATTTGAAAGGGCCTCAGATAAAAAAAAAAACCCACAGTCAGTTTACGGTCAGACGTCTTGATGGTCACATCAGTGCTACAGTGCGACTTAGTGCAGCGCGGTAAAGTGTTTTGATAAGAAGAACAGTTTTGTGCCGTGACTGTAAGTAGCAGTTTAGTGCCGTGTTTAAGACAGTGCAGTGCCGCGAATTAAAGGACAGTGCAGTGCCGTCTTTTGCGAATTTCAGTGACCGTGAGTGAATTATTGGACTGTGAAATCTGAAGAACAGTGACATTATCAGTGTAATATTGAGAGTAGTAATAATTAACCAAGAGTATTGTGAAATAAATTGCGCAGTGATAAACTGTGAAACTAGTGTGTGTTTAATTTTGCAATCCAAAAGAACTCTTATTAACAACGTTTTATTACTGAATAATATCCATATTTATCATAAAATAGAGAAAAACAAATACTTGAGACAGTGATAAAATGCTAGAAACTCATTGGGGATAAAAATAAATAAGATATTGTAAAAAAAGAAAAAAAATGCTTTGGACCATTTATGGCTACATATTTAAACTATATATGTATAAAACCATAAGCGTATAGTTAAAAGTCGTGTTAAACCGAAAATCTTTAAGCAATCATCTAGAAATGATGAGATCTCACGTTCCGAGTTAGAAACTTTAGAGATATTGATCTCGTATTACTATTAAGTGCTCGGGGTGGGAATGAAGAAGTGCTGAGACGTTTTGACTTAAGTGCGCTCTAAGGAAGAGTAAGTGCTGAGCCGAGAAAGTAAGCGAAGGGTAAAGTTAAGCGATCTTGTTAAGTTATTAAGTTAATAAAGCAGAGAGTAAGTCGGTTTATTCCTTTACCTCCGGACAAAGCTGGTTCTCTTTTTAACCCCAAGTCCCAAATTAAATTCCCTTTTCCCCAAAGTTTCCTAAAACCGATAGATTCTGCCATTTCCTCGCGGTTGGACCTTTTTCTCTTTTACTCTCCCGGAATCCCATCACAAGGGAGAAAGCAAACACAAGCCCAGTCGAAACGAATATATTGACACTGACCATTGCTGACTTTCAATTTAATCCTGTGTTTGCTAAAAAGTATCAGTTAAATATTTACTTCAACCCTTTTTCATTAAATTAAGAAATTGCCCATACTTTCTCAGCAAGTAATGAATTATTACCAGTAACTCATTTAATGTACATGTATATTTACATGGTTGAATTTTACTGGAAGAGAAGCTTTAACACCTTAACTGCTTTCATAGAATGCATTTATTGAATGTATTTATTAATTAAAAAAGTAGTTAATTCGAATAAAGGTAATTTGAATAAAGGGTTAGAACCGCCTATATAAATGATACTATTGTCATACCTCTCGGTGGAGACCGTCGTCACTGGCTGATGGTTGAGTACCGCTGGCAAGCGCTTTCGATGCGATGGCATCATCTTCAAGCCTGTTAATAGTTGTACTGAGTTAGTTGTCCGTCAGTCAGTGGGTTTTATGCTCTGTTCACCGTATTAGTTGTTTACGTTTAGTCCAGATCTGGTTTTACAATTTACCTGAACATCAACATCCCTCGTTTGACAGGTCTTAGTGGTAAGTAAACAGATCTGGACTAAACGTAAACAACTAATACGGTGAACAGAGCATAAAACCCACTGACTGACGGACAACCAACTCAGTACAACAATTTACAGGCTTGAAGATGATGCCATCGCATCGAAAGCGCTTGCCAGTGGTACTCAACCATCAGCCAGTGACGACGGTCTCCACCGAGAGGTATGACAATAAAAAAGCAGTTATTTACAAAACTGCATTAGCGCTTAGAGTTTTCATTCACTACAGGTACACCATCTTCGGATCTAAATGGCACAATATCAAAAATAATTAGTCAAACTATAATTTTATCTGAATAATATAAATAACGCAACAGAATTAATTTAAAGAACGAAATAATAAATAGATAAATGAATTTTAGTAGTCGGACGTCAGTAGACCCCGACTTCTACTCATCTGATTTCACTTTGAATATCTGAGTCACTAAACATGTCATATGAGACGGATAGTGAGTTGTGTACATCGAGAAGTCTGGAAAAAGTCCGTCACGCAGGGGTTGCGTAAACTAAGCATATTTCTCACGTGAAGTTATACAATAAAGACATCTGCATACGAGTGCCGAACAGTTACGGAAACGGCCGAACTAGCTTTCGGCGGGAACGTATAGAAGCGACCATAGCTCGTCCGTTACACTTAATAAGAATGCAAATGTCTCGGTTAATAATCAAGACAGAGAATAAATGTATATAACAATATTTATAATAAAATTAATTTGCAATAAGATTTGTTCTATACAATGTTTCGATTCGACGTATAGTAACGGAGATATTTCGAATTTTCAAAATTCCTTCCTCAAAACCCCTCCCCCCTCCCGCGAGTCCGATTTCAGCCGTTAACGAACTTGGTCTTTCTTTTTACATAAAACGATTAAATACCGAGTTTGGTGTCGATTAAACAAAAATTGCGACTGCTAGAGCGGTAACAGACAAATATATATATATATATATATATATATATATATATATATATATATATATATATACTAGCAAAGGTACCCGGCTTCGCCCGGGAATTCATTTGAGCCGGAATGATGATGGTATTTTTTCGGCGACTTTACTTTGCACAGTATTTTGACATATCCCCGTTTCAGTGTTTAGGGTTAGTACCCGTGGTTGGTTTGGAATAGAAAATGAAATATCACGAATTTTTATTTCAGGTCTCCCTTATAACCCCCACTCCCGTTATAACCCAAACATTTTAATATAGCTTATAACCATGTAACCATCAATGCTAATTTATATATTCTGAGTTTTGTTGGAATCGATTCGACCGTTGGTGTCCAACTCCCGCTTTAGCTTTTAGTTTATATCTCGTTTATAAATTGTTATACAACAAAAGTGAATATAACAAAAGATACTTTAAATAACAAACTAAACAACTTTTGTCATGTGCATATTTGCAGAAAAACCAATAGAAAACGAAATCCCGCTATTTTTAATTTCAGGCCTCCCTTACAACCCCCACTCCTGCCCGTCGCTAGAAATGTTGGTATGGCTTATTCTAAAGAAGGCGTTTGTTTTATTACACATACCGAGTTTGGTTTAGTTCGGTTGAGTCTTTTGTGCCAAATAAAATTGTTGACTCTCACTATAATTTTTAGCGTATAACGCCTTTATACTTCGGTATACAACGATAGTGTATATAAAAAAAGTTTCTCTAAATAACAAAATAAACAACTTTTGTTATGTGCATATTTGCTGAAAATGCAATAGGAAACGAAATATCACTATTATTAATTTCAGCCCTTCCTTATAACCCCCACTCCTGCCCGTCCCTAGAAATGTTAGTATGGCTTATTATAAGGAAGGCTTTTGTGCTAATTCACATACCGAGTTTGGTTTAGTTCGGTTGAGTCTTTTGTGCCAAATAAAATTGTGGACTCCCGCAATAGTTTTTAGCGTATAACTTATTTATACTTCCGTATACGGCAAAAGTGCATATAACAAAAGTTACTCTAAATAACAAAATAAACAACTTTTGTTATGTTCATATTTGCCGAAAACCCTATAGGAAACGAAATATCGCTATTTTTAGTTTTAGGCCTCCCTCATAACCCCCACTCCTGTTCGTCTCAGAGAATTTTAATATAGCCTAAAGTCTAAGTTGGGTTAGTAGTAATATACATACCAAGTTTCATAAAATTCGGTTCAGCCGTTTATGCGTGAAAAGGTAACAAACAAACAAACAAACATACACGAAAGAAACAAAATGCAGTTATGGTGTCTATGACATGTGAAACGAAAAGTTATCGTGAAATTTTGAGAAAAAAATCAATGTACAGACAGAGGTTACAATTTTATATATATATATATATATATATATATATATATATATATATATATATATAGATAGATAGATAGATAATTTTGAACGGACCTCATTTTCGTCATCTCCTGGGTAGGATCGATGGACATTTGAAGAATAATTTCGAAAATCTCGTCATGAGTACGACCTCAATAGCTGATCTCCCTTAAGAGAAATCTGCTAAAATATGTTTAGTTTACGAAACCCCTGCATGAATGACTTTACCATAACACAGTTTTTTTTTAGAAGATAGCTGAACTGGAAACCGACGCATTATTTAAGTTGTATGCGAAAACTCTGAGAGGTTTATTACCTATAATCCCATTTTAAACGAATATAAAGAACACTCTTTTTAAGCTAAATTTAAAAAATAAGAAATTCAGTTTATTTTGGTTACCTGGGCAGACTTGTATAACTGAGAGCACAATGGTTGATAAACGAGCCTAAATTGGAACAACAAAAAGTGATGTTGACGTAACTCAAATAATCCTGACTGACATACTAGATTACTAAAAAAACACGATTAGGGCAGTTTCAATGAAGTTTACACGAGAATTTTTTTTTATTGGTGACCCTTCCACATGAAACATGAAGAAAATATAAAAATATGTTGGGTCCAGAATAAAAGGAAATCAATATTAAACAAAACTGGGTACAAGAATGGTTTTCATGTAATCGAAGTTCAAGATGAGAAGAGGTGGCTCATGTTTGACGACATTCTGACATTGCGACAGCATGTGCGCGCTCGCTCGCGTGTGTGTGTGATTTGTGAGTGTTTGTGTAAGATTTTAGAAACTTATACCTCAATTTTCTTTATGTACTAATTAATTTTTAATTACTTATATTAATATTTTAGTTTTAACCATTAGAATTATTAAATTGTTTTATAAATTATTACTCTTCATAGTTTTTAATTACATATTATTTTATAAAATATTTTTCGTTTTTGAATTTAATTTTAGGTTTTTTTGTGTGTGTTTCTTCTTTTTCTGCGTATTCTGCTCCCGTTCCTAGTTTTTGCTATTTTAATAGTTGGTGTTTAATTCGTTCTTGTTACTTTTAGCAGATTTCCCTCAAGGGAAATCAGCTATTGAGGTTGAATTCATGACGGAATTTTCGAAATTTTTCTTCAAATGTCCATCGATCCCACCTAGTAGATGACGAAAATGAGGTCCGTTCAAAACTGTATATATATATATATATATATATATTTATATATATATATATATATATATATATATATATATATATATATATATTTGTCTGTTACCGCTCTAGCGGTCGCAATTTTTGTTTGATCGTTATCAAACTCGATATTTAGTCGTTTTATGTAAAAAGAAAGATCAAGTTTGTTAACTGCTGAAATCGGACCAGTGGGGGGTGGGGGTTTAGAGCGGAGGATTTTCGAAAATTCGAAATATCTCCGTTACTATACGTCGCATCGAAAAATTGTACAGAATCAATCTTATTGTAAATTAAATTTTCTATAAATATTGTGATATACATTTATTCCCTATCCTGAATATTAACCTAGATATTTGCATTTTTATTAAATTTGGGCCGATAACGGATTTTTGAATTTCCCGCCAAAAGCTAGTTCGGCCCATTGCCGTAACTGTTCTGCTCTGGTATGCAGATTTCTCTATTGTATAACTTCACGTGGGAAATCTGCTTAGTTTACGCAGCCCCTGCGTGACGGACTTTTTTATGTTTTCTTTTATTCCAGTTTTTTTCCCACAATCAATAATGCCTAACAGAAACAACAAATATAAAAATAGCATCTTAGATCTATTTTACCTTTTGGTTACTTGTCCACAGCTAGAAAAGATTTATACTGACTGTAAATCGCTCCAAAGGTATGTCACCAAACAAATTAATAAATACAACACTCTAGCAGGTATCCAATTTACGTATCTGCTTTCAATCAACACTAGGAATTACTCTTTTAACATCAGATACAGACCACACCAAAGGCTTAAGCATATATGGATATGTGTATTTGTAGGCTACTACCTGATTTCGGAAGCATATTTTAATATAAGTTAAATGATATATATATCACGAGGTATTGCAAGTAGTTTAGGGCACTGTAAAGTTCTCACATAGTTAAAGGGAGTCCTCGAATGTAAATCCAAGCAAGGTGGAAGGATTATAGTATAAAGGGTTTTATAGATGGGATGCCAATAAAGAGTCCCCTAATCCTTAGACCAGCTTTATTTATTGGTTCTTGGGGTGGTGGCCGTATAAAGGCTTTATTGCACCTTTATTGGCGGGTACCATAATCCTCTCCCTTTATTCTAAATCTACACATAGTCATTCATTCCGTGAAGTATCTTAGAGGTGTACAATGAGTTATAAATTACTCAGTCAGGAGTTTTTTTAGCTTTTACTTCCTAAATTTCATTTAAAATTTTGAAATATATGCATACACAGTCTCTTTTCTTTCAAATTAATTGAAGTAGCACACAATTAATCATAATAGACTTTAACTTCATCAGGTATAACAATACTAACATCAGAAATGTGTGCATGGGGAGGGGGTTAATGTTTTCCGTTGAGTAGAAGATTTAACTCCAGCTATCTATTTAGATAAAACCTCTAAATGAAATCCTAACTTCCACCTTGACTAAATTAAGGTGGGTAACGATAGACCACCTGTGAACATTTAGCGTAATAGCATAAAATGACAGACTACTTAACAAGAATAAGCACCTGAGACGAATAACCGTTGATCCCATTTTAATTATGAATTTGAAATTGTTGTGTGTAATCGGTTTTATAAATTTGTGGTAAGCTTTCAGATTTTTCTTAAATAAATTAGCTATCGCCGGTCACCCGATGACTGAACTTTTCAACCACATTTTGTAAGGTTCAGACAATACCACATTGTATTGGGGCTTAATGATTGTTTTCTTAAAAATTATATGAATTATGTTACATATAATGTTTTATCCAATTTATTTTATTGACGATTCATTAAATCTTGTTTCTTTCTTCATCTCCTTACAATCCTCTCTTGAATTGGTCCCGCATGGTTAGCAAACTGAAAATATTATACTATTGTCGGAAAAACTAAATATCGTGCAGTGTAAAGGCGGTAAGCTTTTTTTACGGCAAGAATAAGAGAGCATTAGACTGAAACAAGAGGTTGAACAAGAAACAAAAGGAAACTTAACTTTATAAAATAATTTAGCGGCAAGCCAATAATATATATGCAATAGAATGATCGATCGGTCCTATATTGTGAGTACTCATTTAATAATTTGCGCAGATAATGCTAGCATTATTAGAAGTAGGTACCTGCGAGAAACATATACTTTCCTTGAAGTGGAGTCTTCTTCCGTTGTTATTTTCTGTGTTCCCTATAAGATTCTGTCTTCTAGCTGGTTGCGGTGATCCGTAATTGATGGTAGCTTTGCGGGAGATGAAAGACTGACTGTAACTCTGTAACTAGCCGATGCCTTCTTGAGCTGCAACGTAGTTTCCGCTGTAGGCCACAGCCTTGGTGATCTGCATGTGTGTGGCGGGTTTATGAACTCAGCGAGCGCGGGAAATTCAAATTCAAATGACGACTGAACATCTTGAATTACAATAATAC
Organism: Riptortus pedestris; assembly: GCA_019009955.1. NCBI lineage: Eukaryota > Metazoa > Arthropoda > Insecta > Hemiptera > Alydidae > Riptortus > Riptortus pedestris. The sequence goes on from CM032229.1 coordinate 154,401,480, forward strand.
ATTTACCACTTGGCTGGTCGTACGAACTGATGGCGTCAGCATAAATTCCATAGAGTCATTAACACTTATAAATATATTTTGGAGGCCACAAGAGTATTTGATATACCTTTTTTATTTTTACAAGCAAAATTATTGTAATAATAGATATTGTAAAACTAAATAGAGTAGATCGTACACGTAGTACTCAGTCTTGCTGAGATGGTTTATAATTCATTTTCTACTTCAGAGGTATGCCAAACAATAATATAATCCAGAAACTTTTCCGGATCATACAAATCTTGCTTGTCCCGTTATGAAAAGGAGTAACTCTGAAATGAAAACGCAATAAATTATATTTTGGAAATGTCTGGGCCTCCCCTTTGATGTTTTGCCGCCAATATAAGACACCCTGGCCGACCCTAGTCAGTTTTAGTTTGATCTCAAGTGCTCATATGTACGTTCAGTGCTACAGTGCGACTTAGTGCAGTGCGGTAAAGTGTTTTTATAAGAAGAACAGTGTCGTGCCGTGACAGTAAGTAACAGTTTAGTGCCGTGTTAAAGGACAGTGCAGTGCCGTCTTTTTGTGTACTTCAGTGACCGTGAGTGAATTATTGGACTGTGTAATCTGATGAACAGTGAAGCTATCAGTGCATACTGTGAGTAGTAATAAAGAAAAATTAACCAAGTGTGTAGTGTATTGTAAATAAATTGTGCAGTGATAAAAACCTGTGAAGCTTGTGTGTGTTTAATTTTGCAATCCAAAAGAACTCTTATAAACAACGATTATTACTGGTTTTGTAATAAAAACGTAACAATATATATTATAATGGAAGGTTAATTATAATTATTATTATTTAAATTTAATCTATTTACCGGCTACTTCTCAGGGTCATATATTGCACGGCAAGCATTCCCGTTTCCACCATCTCTGCTATAAGAGCTAATTAATCTATTTAATCAGAGATATAGCACAATTAGGCTAGATAATTAAAGAAGCACTTACTCTGTTTGCATCTTGGGAGTCGACTGCCGATTCCTGTCCTGCTCAATTGACCTTTGGATTCACAGGGCTCCGCTGTCCGTCCCTTGATAGGTGCTGCTACCTCTTTTAAAGCCCAGTCTAATCACTCTGATCTCATAGATATAGAGAGACAGCGGAGAACCTCTAAGGCTCGACCGTTACAATATATATATATATATATATATATATATATATATATATATATATATATATATATATATATATATGAATATATTATATCTAGAAAACATCCCTACTTGGCTGGCTCTCCAAGGACATTTGGTTTCCTTGACGATATGAAAACACTCAATTAGTAGTATTGGAATAATGTTTGAAAGGGCTGGCACCTCATATTTCTCAGAAACTATTGCACTTATTGTACACTTAAACAATCCTCACTTTTACAGTGCCTAGCCTACCATAAGATGATATCATCAAAAAAATAATTTAATTTTATAATTTATTAGAAAAAGAACATTGTTCGAAGAAAATCATCTACGCTTCCCCTAAAGAGGATTATTTTGTTTCTTAACATGAATTGATTCGCCGACGTTTTAGGACGACCAATGGCTTTACTTTCACCCTTAAAAAATCCTGGAACAAATTCAATAATTCATTGAGATAAGTGCATAGTCTGCGGGTTAGTACTCTTTTCTAGCAAACATATGATAAAACTATTCCTGGAAATTCTACTACCCAATACATTGCCATGAGAAAAACAAAGCTACTATGTTAGCAAAAATGTGTTAACACCAAACGATAACACACTTAACTAACCAATGTCCTTATTAAATGTAGAGTGAAGGGTACACCTACCTTCCCTCTAATTGGTTATAGGAAATGAGAAGTTTTCCCCAGAGTTTTCGTATACCTATTGCACTAACTTGAAGACCGACTCTTGATACAATCAGTATTACAGTTATAAATAAAATGTGGGTGGAGGGGGCCCACTAACTCAAGAACTAATTGTTTCAGAAATTATTTAAGCGTTTTAACCAAATGGAAATTAAAATATAATTTTCTGTTGTTTTAGTAATTGGTAAAGTTATGAGAGCCACATTAAAATATAAAGGGAGAGCAGAGCATTAGTAAATGAAGGAGTAATTAGGCCGAGAATGTTAAATGAAAAGTAGAAGAGAACAGTAGGAAATATTCAGTAATATTTTGGAGTCTTTATTAAAGCCGTAAGTTAGCTGGAGTTGCTTAATATGATTCAGGCATTGCTGACTTGATTATGGAAAGACTTGAAATCTCCAGAACTCCTCAAAAACAACAGTGGCTATTGCGAATGGTTGGAAGAAAATCAATATAGATGCTGTGTATTTCTATGTAGTTAAAAATAAACTATTTTTATTATAGATTATACTTAAGAAAATATAACTTTTTAACCTTATTTCTTCTCTTTCTATATGATTTGAGAATACATGATTCATAATTAATATGTCATCCGATTTGAAATGAACTAGTCATTTCTCGAAAATAAAAACCAAAAGCTACATTTAAACTATTCATGTATGTGAAAACATTTTGTAACGCTACTTTGTTCTACTTCCCAAAGTCAAAAGTTGTGAGAAATGAATACCTTAAACTTTATGATTACTTTAGAATTTTATGTTAAATGAGTTTAATGAGGGCCTTCTACGTCTATTATAAGCCACGAAACAACTAAGGAGTATGAACTAGCAAACTAGCAAGTATGAACTTAATAAACGCAAGCTTTCCGACAAACGACATTGAATCAGACACAACCCCTGACAATTGGTTCCATCCCACAGACTTATACTTGGATGATACTTTGTCAGTGAATCCAAACATGTAAAAGTACACACAACGTCGCATGGTCGTCTGTTGCATATATTGGGTGATCTGGTTTATAAATACACGTAAAGGACAACATTTAAGGAGATTCGTTCCCGAAATCACAGAATTTTTGAAAACTAAAGAAATACCTACTGAATTTTACAAAACACAATTATTAACAGGACATGGCTCAATTAAACTGTATCTAAACAGATTTAAACTGACTAATAATCCATTATGCTCATGCGAGATTACTACTGAAGAGACTAAAACCCATCTCATATATGACTGCACTACTTTCGAACGAAACGTGCCTTTAAAAAGATAGTTATGAAACACCAAATCGATGACCTGTTGAGGGTAGAATTGTATTCTTTAAGTGCAGCAAAGCACTCAGGATATTTCCAGAAGTGTTATACCAGAAAATATTTTATTGGAATTACTATTATGAGTAAATTGATTTTATACTATTATTAAATATTCTACTTTCACTTTTTAATCATTTAAATGTTTGAATAATAATGTTCTTATTTATATATTAGAGTTACGTTTATTTATATATATATATATATATATATATATATATATATATATATATATTTTAAAAAATTGTATACAGTCTATTTGTTATTAAACTACACATACATGTAATGTACTATATTGTACGGGACATGTAGAAAATAAACTCCCTTTCTGAAGGGTTACTTCATTGAGGAAATAAATAAAAAATAAAAGCGAAATATAAAGAAAGACTTGGTCCCAATTCAACGAGCAACTGGCAATATTAAGAGGCATCCACTACAATAATGAGGCTATTACAGGACCCATCATTTTAATACACACTGACAGTAAAACATTTTTTGACAGACTACAATAAAAAAAATTAAATAACTATTTAATAAATGGAACAAGGCTTAATATCTTATTGTGAAGCCACTCAAAAAAGTAGGACAACAGTCAAACAACAAAATTTAAAGCACACACATGCCAAATGAGGAATGTACGTACGTGTGAAGTTAATAGTCAAAGAAGATTTTTTTTTTTTTTTTTTTTTTTTTTTTTATTTTAATAACTTGAGGTGAAGTATTATGAAGTTTTTTGAAGGTAGACATGACATGAATTCATTGAAACCGTTCAGGAAAGAAAACAAACGACATAAATTAACGAACGGTTTACTTCATTTAAATCAAGTACTAACTGGGTATAAACCATATAAAAGTTACATTTATAGTTTTGGTTTGATTGGCAACAATACGTGTTGCGGTGATTATAAAACTAAGCTAACATTTGACCATATTCTTGTAGACTTACAGATAACGGATACTATTCAGAAATAAAAACACAGGTCTTCAGAATGGAGTTTGACCTTCTACTAAACTGCAATAATTTTTTTTAATAGAACTATGACTTATCTTCTTAAAATCTTTAGAGTTGATCTGAACTCAACATTTCATTTTTCTATTTATTAAACTCTTATTTTATTTATATATTTTTGAAAAATATTAAAATGTAATTTGTTTTAATGCTGTTAATAAATATTCAAAAACCATGTAATATCATTAATGACGGAGCATGGGAAATAAATTTCAATATTGCAGTATTCAAAACATTAAAAATAATAGGAGGTTTTTTTATTTGAAACAAATAAGGAGTTATTTTATTTGAAACACGGAATAAAACTAAATATATTGCTGATTTATGATTCAAATTAATTCATTTAAACTAGTATGATGATATAAAATAGGTATGGTTATTTTTTTATGTATCTTTTGGTTGACCTTTAACCAGAGAAAGTGCTGTTGTTGATAACAGTGGGGTCAAATTATGTTCTACAAAATACGTAGATTGTTTCTGAAATACCATACACGAGAAAATGTGTTTAGTACAATTTAAGAATTATGTATTACAATGATAAAACACTTTTATTCTATGATAATATATTATCCCTACAAAGATTTATTTTTTTATGTTTTCAGTTCACTTTTCCCACTATGGAGTTTTTTGTATTGCCTATAAAGGCTGAATATACCTAATAAAGGCCATGTTCTTTCTTCCACTGTAATACATTACCAGAGAAATGCCATTCCAATCATTTAAGCACGCTATTCCTCTTAAATAGGACAACTGTTTGATAGATACAAGCCGAATATGATCGATTTGCCCTATATATTGACAGCAAAGAGGTAAAAAAACAGCAATAAAATTGATACGATTATATCGAGATGATTTGAATATAGCATGAAACAAGACAATGTCAATGGAATTCTCTTGCTCGCTATTTCCATATCAAAGATACCCTAACTCCATCATCCACCATAGCTGGAGTCTTGATATACCTCCAATAGGCACGAACCTTCCTTCCCATATATACACAGCACGGAATCTTACACAACTCATCGGAGAAAGTTTTAGAGCTAGCACGGGATATTCTATGTGCATTCGCTATCTAATAAGTTACTCAGCTGACATGCATGGTATGCAATATGTATGAAAAGCAATGAAATGTATGAATATTATGTTCATGTATCATTATAATAACGGTTTACGATAAAACGATCCCACTGTTTATATAAATGAATAACGATATTCATTTATATAAAAAGTGGGATCTCTAGATCCTTTGCCACAAATTGCCTAGATGATAACTAATAGGTGGCTGTCTTTCAGCAGATTTTGCTTTCAGCTATTGAGGTTGTACTCATGACACTATTTTTGAATTTCTTTAAATGTCAATACTGGCTTTAAATTTTCAGACTAGAAAAAGAAATACATTATCTTCACCAAAAAAAGAGCAATAACTCCACCACATTTACATATCCATAGCACTACCATAAAAGACACAAACACTTTACAATTTTTAGGACTCACACTAGACAAAAAATAACATGGTTAACCTATTTAAAAAGACTCCTTAACAAATGCAAGAAATCCTTGAATTTGCTGAGGATACTTAGCAATACGCAGTGGGGAGCTGACAGATTTTTAATGCTTACATTCTATCGTGCCTATACCAGGTCATTGCTGGATTACCGTTGTATTGTTTATTCTTCTGCCAGCTGCAGTACACTAAAACTCCTTGACACCATTCACTACACAGGACTCAGAATCGCTACAGGGTCTTTCAGATCAAGTCCCACTGACAGCTTATATGTTGAAGCTGAGGAACCCCCCCCCCCTGGAGTATAGAAGGTAAATGCTGAGTTTTAAATTTTTATCCCAGTCAAAGGCATTAGGCAAACCATGGGTAAATACATTTTTAAATAACATGTTTTTAAATAAATAATCTCAAACCTGTCCCAAACAGAATCTGCCTCCTTCAAAATAACAACATTCATCAATTTTATCAAACACCAATGTACCATAGAATTACACTTACACTCCCCCCTTGGAGAGTAAAGAACTATCAAATTGATTTAAAGCTAACACAATATCAAAAATCAAACCCTCTTTCTTCAAAATTTTATCAGACATCTTTCAAGGCTGTAATTTCACAAAACCCTAACACTCTATTCATTTTCACAGACGGATCTAAGACAGAACACGGGACGGGCTCAGCCGCCACTATCAAAAACAAAACTTACAAAGCAGAACTACAGGCCATTATACTAGCACTTTCAAAATTAGAAAACAGATCACACCAAGTAATTTTATGCACTGACTCTTTAAGTTCTTTACTTTCCATAGGAAACATCTACTTCAATCACCCACTAATTACAAAAATACTAAAACTAATGCACGCTCTAAACACTTGCAATTTTAAAATGTTGTGGTTACCCGGACAAAAGGCCATTAAACAAATGACTGATATGTTATTAATATAACATGCAAAACTAGCAACAAAAATGACTACTACTGACATACCTAACACCAACAGCCCTCAACAAGATTGTGCAAACAAAAATATTCCAAGATTGGAAAAAACACACACGACAACAAACTATTGGAAATAAAACGCAATTTTACAGGAATCGTCAAAAAGACAATACGTAGATTCAAGAAGAGACCAAGTCGTCCTCACCAGACTGCGTATTGGACATACCTGACACATTCTGAGCAAAAAACTCAAGCCTACCTGTACTCATTGCAACACTGGACTAACTATAAAATACCTACTAACAGAATACAGATTACGAGCTTACTTAAACATACCACATAACTTGAACTGACTGAGGGTAGCATATTAACACAATTCTTACATATTTAAAAACAATTGGGCAGTTTGAGAATATTTAATTCCATATTTTAATTTTTTTTAGTGTGTTCGTATGTGTGTGTGAGAGAGACGTATTTAAATTTGAATGATGCCTGTTTTTATCAATAGTTTCTGTTTCAAAGTCAACAAGTTTATTTTTCACCTATTTATGTACCACCTGTTTTTAGTTCTATGTTATGATCGAGTTTCTTGTTTCTTTTGTGTTCTGTTCCTTTAGTTTTGTTTTTTATATTATTTTGTGTTCCATGTTTTGTTATTATTCTATGTTCTGTTGTTATTTCGTGTTCCATGTTTTGTTATTTTGTTTACTTGTTTTTTGTTTTCCCCCAAGTTTAAGAAGAGCAAGTCGCCATAGTTGCGGAGCTCCACATAATATATAAAAAAAAATAAATGTCAATCAATCCTACCCAAATGAAGAAAATGAAATCCGTCCAAAATGTTATATATATATATATATATATATATATATATATATATTATACAAACACACAGATAAATATATACATCTATCTATATATGTGTGTGTGACCACTCTAGAGGTTGTAATTTTTGTTTAATCATTACCACTCTCGTAAGCGTTTTAGATTAAAAATAAATATAAGGTTCGTTAAAGGCAGAAATTGAACATGGGGAGGGGAGGTTTAGAGGGGTGGAATTGCGAAAATTGGAAATGTTTTCGTTATTATACGTCGGATCAAAAAAGCGTATAGGATCATAACTACTGAAAATTTAATTGCCTATAAATGATATTATTATTATTCTCTCTATCGAAAATATTAACGGAGATATTTGGGTGTTTCAGTTTTCAACCCTCCTACTCCTACTGGTGTCATATTAACAATAAGCCGTTAAATCATGAACAACTTTATTCTAAGCTTAAATACCAAAAATTGTTTTCAAGAGACCTCTATTATGCGAGATATTTGCCAATTCTTTTCGTGATGACGTCTTCAATTAAGATGTTAGGTCTTATTTCGAAGATGTTTACTTGATCTATGCCATACTCGTTATTTAACTGTTTCAGTCCACACTTATAATCATTTATCACACTTATATATATATATATATATATATATATATATATATATATATATATATATATATTTGTCTGTTAACACTCTAGCGATCGCGATTTTTGTTTGATCGTTATTAAAATCGATATTTACTCGTGTTATGCAAAAAGAAAGATCAAGTTCGTTAATTGCTGATATCGGACCAATGGGAGGGGGGGGGTTTAGAGGGGAGGATTTTCGAAAATTCGGAATATCTTTTATTTAGCATACATTGGATCAAACAATTGTTTAGAACCATTCTTATTGTAAATTAAATTTACTATAAATATCGATCTATACATTTCTTCTCTATCTTGAATATTAACCGAGATATTTGCATTTTAGCAGATTTACCTTAAGGGAAATCAGCAATTTATTAAATTTGGGCCGGGACTGAGTTTCTCGCCAAAAGCTAGTTCGGCTCTCGTATGGAGATTTCTCTATTGTATAACTTCACGTAGGAAATCTGCTTAGTTTACGCAGCCCCTGAGTGACAGACTTTTTTTTCATTTTCTAAGCAATGTATGTACTGTTAATCACGATGACATCAGCTGCTGAACCCGGATTACTCATTGTGATGCCCACACTGTAGACAATCTCAACCGTAATGAAATAGTGTGTTGCTATCTGGAAACTACATTCACCTTTCAAATGGTATCTGCCTGGAGTTCCATAGGCCCCAAATTAATTCAAGTCAAATATACTACGAATCACATTTGGTCATTCGTGAAATGTCACCTATTTAGAAAAACTGGCCTGTTTGTTTGGGGGCTATCAAGGAGAAGGGCATGAGAGAGGCTATCAATGGTAATGGGACTACTTACATCATGATAGTGGCAGTGGCTAAGTCACTAGATCTGCATTAGCCCTGATAGCGCACGCCATCTATCAATCTACTCCACAAGCAGAGTTCGACATTCTTTGGGGCCATTGCCTCTCTTATAATCAACAACACCAATACGCCAAAATAACATATCCAAAATCAACAGGTGCTAATGTTGATCAAGATATTCGTTCATTTCTAAGGCTAACCTGGTTTTCTCTTTAAATATTAACCCTTCGACGGGCGCGTAATCTCACACAGATTCTAAAGAAATATTTGCCAGTCCTCCTAGCAGAGAAAGATGGTGTAGTGCTCCGAGTTATGTGGTTTATAGGACTCCTGCTCAAGGTCTGTTCTGTTCCTGCGTTTATTGGAGTCGTGCGCATCACCTGTCATTCAGTTTAATCTCCTATATCTCCACGCGCCCTATCTCGTAAGTTTTTTTTTTTTTTTAAATCTGTATTTCATAAATAAATACATCAATTAAGTTTCTCTTTATTAAATGGAATCATATAAACCTATTTTTCTATTATTTTGCTCATTCATGAGCTTTCACAAGAACTTGTACTAGAAAATATTGTACGATGCAGTGACAACAGTACACGTTTACCAACGTACCTAAGGACGAAACCTGAAGAGTACAGAGACTCATTGAACCATACATTGAATTCAAGTACAGAACACCATTAAAAAAGTACTTTCGCTACAACGAACAAAAGAAAATGATGTGAACCATGCAAAACCGAAAAGTAATATAGGTTTACTAATTACTCTTGTGAGATTTGTAAAAACAAGAATCTAGAAAATAAAATGAAATCGCAGAAGTTATGCATATTGACGAAAATAAAGAAGCAAATAGTTATAATAAAAACAATAGTATAACATGCATTGTTAAATTAAAATATTGACACTAAACATTTCTTTCTGGGGCTTAGGTTAGCCTTGTAAGTTAAAGTTTTCCCCTTAATCTCACATGGAAATCTACAGTGGCGAGTTCGATTCCCTCCTCGGCCATAGGAATTTATTTAGGTAGCCTGTAGGGTGGTAACCTGTAGATGACCCGTTCTAATTAGCATTAGTAGGAAAAATAATAAATAATGATAATAACAATTATTTTTCAACATAATTAAAACTAAGTGTCATTATTATTATTTATTAACGTACAATTTTTGCTTTAAAAAAAAAAATAATAACTGGTTTAGTGCGCATGGTTTTGCGTATTGATGACCTTGCTGTTTTTTTCCCCAAAATGCAAATAATCTTTTTGCTACTGTTGCTAATTGCCACAGCCAGGGTAATACCTAACTATTTAGGATAAATATATTTAGTAGGCAATTTTATTTATTCAGGTTTCATCTAATGACTTCTTAAAATCTCCTAATTAATGTAAATAATTTCCTTTTCAATTTCAAAGAAGTATGTCAATAAATACGAGTATCTAACCATTGATTTCTGTCAGCTCTTAGACGCTTAAACGGGTCCAGCGTACGTTCTACGTAAAGCGTGAGTATAATTGTGTTGACTAAGAAATAAAAATTTACATCTGTTTTATTAAACACTCTGTACTAGCATTGACTAACGAGATACGCATAATGCTGATCCGCATGTTATAACCCATTTTACTAAAGGTGAGAACACGTTAAGGCTTATCACTTGTCAAATTACAAGAAAATATCTACAAACATTCGCAAGTAGTATTAAATTAATGCCAGAAATAACATCCGATTCCCGAGAAGTGCGAATTTATAGTTGATATATCTTAAAACCGGTGATTTACAAATTTAATTAGGCACTAGTGACGGGAACATGGTTTTTTTTTTGTAACAATAAACGTTTTCTGAATATTTTTCTTCCGTCCTTTGTGTTGAGCAGTTTTGTTTAGAAATGCAGTCAGTATTCAAGGTGAATAACAGGGAGCAAAATTTGACCATCATAACAAGACATGTACTGAAAACCCCTGGGGGTAGGTTTGCTAATTACGTTTTCCATATTCAAAACGCACCCAGCTATTTGAACCTTCCTAAATTCTATATTTTAATACATTATCAATATCTATATATTACATACAGCTTAATCGTATATTTCGTATCAGTTCCGTTCCTGTATTCAGCGGGCATTCCTTTGAAATTCATA
>CM032229.1:154415000-154435000 GCA_019009955.1 Riptortus pedestris
TTTTTAGCGAGGGGGGATCACCAGAACATATTTGCATGTATCTCATACAATAAAGGTCTCTTGAAAACAATATTTGGTATTTAAGCTGCGAATAAAGTGGTTCATTTTTTAACAGTGTTCAGTCGTATCTCCCGCGCTTTCTTAGTTCACTAACCGGCCACACGGCCCGGCAGGGTCACCAAGGTTGTGGCCAATAGAGGAAACTGCAGTGCTGGCCTACAGGACGAAGCGCCCGCTTGATCTGAGCGTCTATGAGTTGGATTCCATCGCTCGAGTGAAAAGCACGTGGTTGTGCTCCACAAAACAAAGGTGAACACTGTTCTGCTCCCGCCGCTCCTGTATTCAGAAAAGGATCCCACATCGATGATAAGCTATTATTCTGCACCAGCGAGAAGAAGAAATATACTGTAGAACACAAATAACACGTGAAAGAAAACCCGCCGCAGGGAAAGTATAGTTTTCTAAAATGTACCTATTCTTTATTATAATGCTAGCATTATCGACGTATTAAATGAGTATTCATGATATAGCACATTTCAATCATTACTTAGTGTATATATATTATTGGCTTGCCGCTAAAGTTTATAACCCACACAAAGGGTAGTCATTGCGTTCTGTCTTTGTTGTACAGTCATATTTCATAAAGTTAAACTTTCTATGTTTTTATCACATTTTTATCAATAATTTAATGTTTGTTTCCTTAGATTTAAGGTTAGTCCCTAAATTAGTATTCTTTTCAGGTTTAATGTGTATCAAATTAGTCTCATTCTGTTATAACCACACAGAAGGTTCATTACTATAAGGCTATATTTATACGCTATTCTTTATTTAATATATTTTGATTCTTTGGAGAACTCAAAGAGTGGCTTGTATTATTCACCCTCATCTTTCCATAAAATAGTAAATACTCCCGTATAATCAAGGTGAGAAAATTACTTCTTTTATTAATTTTATTTTCAGTCTAATGCTTTCTTATTATTAACGCAAAAGTTAACCGCACGCCCTAACATTTTTGTGCCGAACCAGGGAATAAAGGCTTCCCCGCCCTTACAAACAGAGTATTGTTTATGTAACATGAGTAAAAGTGGTGGCTTACAGTGGGATGAAAACTAAAAAAGACCAATTTCTCCGTTAGTATTAGATATAGAGAATAAAGGTATACAATAATATTTGTAGGACATTTTATCTCATTCTTATTTATTGAAGATCAGAAAATAGATTTGCATATGAAATAGCTACAAAGTAGAAGTACGAATATATCCTTTCAGCAGTTGTATAACAGCTAGGGAATGACTCTCGATGCTGGTGACAGCCCTTTCCTCTACTGACTTGAATTGTGTTGGGGGGGGGGGGCATTAGAATTCAGCCCCCCCCCGCTTGGATAGAATTTAATGCCGCTTTCTCTCTCACTGCTCTCAGTGAATGTATTAATCATCCTGCCCACCAAACATTACTTTTAACAGTCTATTTGTTTGCCATGTACTAAACATGATATCAAACATAAAAGAAAACCTATAATAACAATTCAGGACATTATAAATATCCTTTTAAAACATTACCAATTTTTAAAAAAGCTATAAGAATCGCATAAAGTGCAAAACACAATTGCAACATTTGCTAGTAGACATACGTGCCAGCGATGTATTTACAAATGTAAATAAATATTGGTAATTCAAATAAAGGGTTAGAACCGCCAGTGTAAATGATACTGTTGTCATACGTGTGGGTGGAGACCGTAGTCACTGGCTGATGGTTGAGTACAGCTGGCATTGTGCTTTCGATTCGAAGACACTATGTTCAAGCCCGTCAAAAAGTGAATACAACCTTTTGACGGGCTTGAAGATGATGCCATTGCATCGAAAGCACATGCCAGCTGTACTCGACCATCAGCCAGTGACGACGGTCTCCACCGACAGGAAGGACAACAGTAAATAAATATTAGTCGGGGCGTTAATTAATAAAAAAATTAATGTATTTTTAAAAATTAGCTATTTTCTTTCTCTTTTACATTAGGGATCCGTGGACCTTCTTATGGCCGTAGGCCCTCGGCATTTGCCAACCTGCCGTCCAATAAAGCTGCCTCATGTGGGGCATTTTCATGCTTTTCTTTTCTCAAATGGTCACGCGATTTCCGAAAAATTTCTTCAAATGTCCATCGATCCTACCAGGGAGATGACGAAAATGAGGTCTTTTCAAAATTGTATATATATACCTGTATATATATATATATATATATATATATATATATATATATATAATATATATTTGTCTGTTAACGCTCTAGTGGTCGCAATTTTGGTTTGATCGTTACGAAACCGTTTTATGTAAAAAGACAGTTAAAGTTCGTTAATGGCTTAAATCGGACTAGAGGGAGAGGGGGTTTAGAGGGGGGGGTTCGAAAATTCAAAATATCTTCGTTATTATGCATCGGATTGAAAAATTGTATAAAACCAATCTTCTTGCAACTTAAACTTACTATAAATATTGTTATATATATTATTCTCCAAATTGAATATTAACCGAGATATTTGCATTTTTATGAAGTCTTTGCTCGGGTATAGTTCGGATTAGGTCGGCCATTTCCGTCATAGCTCGGCTCAGGTGGAAGCTTCATCTAACTTTACCTGTCGTTTCTAACCTTACCTTACCTTCGTTACTTTGTGAGATTTATGCAAATACGTTCTGTTCATCCGCACCCCCCCCCCTTCTTTAGTTCTTGGACTACTAAAATTTGAGTTATTAAAATATAAATTATTCTTACAATTCAGAAGCCGTTTCAGTTGGGAATTTATTTTAATTAACTGAGAGATTTCTCATTAACGTTTGTATTTAATCACGGTGGTATTGTGTTACCTGTATGCAGATTTGTCTATTGTAAAACTTCACATTGGAAATCTGCTTAGTGACGGACACTTTTGTTGGTTTGTTAACACTTGATGATGCCACGTTATTGCTGAAAGGCATTATGCATTAATAAAGAAATTGGTGGGAATTCTTCCTGTTATTAAATTCTGCTCCTAGATCTGCCCTCCCACATCCAGCAACATACGAATTAAGAATCAATCTCTTTAAACTATTGGAAAGAGATCTTCTCATCGTTCTATCATAGAAATTGAGAATATGTGCTGTGTTGAGATGACGTCTGTTATACCAGCACGTGGGGAATCTGCTTAGTTTACGCTGCGCCTGCGTGACGGGCTTTTGATGACACGTCTAAAGGAAAGTAAAAGGAACTATTTAAATTCTATTCGGAGCTCAGGTTAGCAAAGTGAGTAAAAGCGTTGCCCTTAATCTCACATGGTAAACCTACAGTTGCTAGCTCGATTCTCGCCGGGGCAAAGGTAATTATTTAGTGACGGAATTTATTAAATAACATCCTAAGTCCCACCCCGGCTAGAAAAGGGTGGTAACCTGTAGATAACTTCTCCCAATTAGCCTAAGTTGCTAAAAGTGGACGTAAATGAATAATAATAATAATAAATTCTATTAGAGCCTAGAAGGGTATTTTGTTTTGTAGTATATTGGCAAAAATACGCAATTGAAGAATTTAAGGAGGTTCAGTTCACCTTAGCTGACGAACTGAACTATAGCAGGTGAGTTGGGAAATAACATGTTAATAGATTTATTGATGACATAGCCATAAAGGCGAGGTAGATGGAGTGCTTTTGCCAGAAGTACAATAGTTAAAGAGTGACTCTCGATCCTGGTGACAGCCTGACTCTGTTCCAACTTAAATTGGACAGTTCTCTGAATTTATCGGCGGGGGGGGGGTGGATTCACGCAGCCCCCCCCCAAGCCTTTGGCGGGATTTAGTGTTGCTTTCTCTCTCACTGCTATGGCTGAATTTATTAATCACCCAGCTCTCAAATTTCTAGCATTGCTTAGTATCATCGGTATGAATTGAATTATATTTTTGTGCTTGACATTCGCATGCACTTGTATGTATGTGTACAGAACATTCTCTCCGGCTAGTACGGTTAGTGGAAGGTCATAGAAAAATATGCAGTTTAGTTCCTTGGTGTTGTAATTCTCCAGATGAGGCGTCAGTTGGACGCGAAACTAGTTGAGAAATATAGGGTAGGCAGAATGGACTCCCTGATTTGAAGGATGAATTGTGAAAGAACAAATAAAGATAATCTCAAAACGTTTTTATTTCCCTAAACTACATTCAATGCCATTTTATTCTCATTTGGTTTTGAAAATTAGTTCATCCAGGTGACGAGCTTGGCGAGCGATGCGCATGTTGAGTCGTTCAAAAAGGTTTCCGAAGACTCTTCTCAGCATATCTTCTGATATTCCAGCGTCGGCATCTGTAATTGCCTCCTTAAGGGCTTCCATGATCCTTGGTCGAACTTTGTAAACCCCAGCTTTGAGATAACCCCAAAGAAACAAATCGCATGGGCTCAAATCCGGGGAGCGAGGGAGCCATGGAACATCGCCACGTAAGGAGATCAGGCGGATGAAGTGATTTTCAAAACCAAATGAGAATAAAATTGCATTGAATGTAGTTTTGGGAAATAACAACGTTTTGAGATTATCTTTATTTGTTCTTTCACAATTCATCCTTCAAATCAGGGAGTCCATTCTGTCCCACCGTGTAAAAATGATTTCGATAATCATTTGAGGTCTTCTTTTTGTGTTGACATTCCGTCATATATTAGTTAATGAAAGTTATATAGATTTAGTTATATATGTATTTTCTGTAATATGATATAATATTAACCCAGATACTAGAATTTATTTTAGTTTTCATGCGGCAGTAAACCCCCACTCCCACTTGTCATAATAACAATAAGCTTTTATAACATGAACTTTTCTATTCTAAGCTTAAATACAAAATATTGTTTTTCTGAGACCTTCATTTGTATACTGTAGAATGATGACGTTACAGAACAAGAATCTTCGGTCTTGACTAGAAGCAGTATACGGATTTATTTATTTAGGTGTGTCGCAATTTTAGCTATTCACACTTACTCATATTATAAAACAAATAGTTGGTATAGCGACCTTATTATTAAAGAAAAATATGTTGAAATATCTACAGTCGTAGGTTGTAAGGCACGGTTACATTTTTCCAGTGGATATTAGTGGTAGCAGATTCTAACTCTTTAGGTATATTTCGGTAAACGTATTAAATGTAGTTGAAAAGATGTGTCTGTTGGAGCTATTTCAGGATTGTCGCGATGATGTCGGTTATTAGTCTGCAGTCTGTAAGTAAGTGCTTGATATTTATGTATTACACAGTGTACATAAAGGTGGTTCAGTCCTAGTCACGAGGTTCCAGTATGTTATCCGTGAACGGCCGTGACTCAAACGAGTAAGAACTACTTCTTCTCTTCTAGCGTCCCATTACTAGCTGTCATTCACAAATAGTGACTTTTATTTCTCGTAGTAGATAATTGCAATTATCTAAATTTAACAGTTTCATTCAACATTTAAGATCAACAGAACAGCTAAAATCGGACCAGAAATAAGCGGGGGGGGGGGAGTAGAAGGGAGGATTCGAAAATTCAAAGTATCTCCGTTATTAAGAGTCGCATCGAAAAATGTTATAGATCAACCTTGTTAAATATTGATGCTTTGCAATTGTTGTTCTTTATATTTTTTCGTAACTCATACATCAAGCGAGTAATTCGTACTTTCTGGTTATCAGAATATGTTGAGAGATATCACTAGTGTGTCATACCAGCACCTGGGAAATTTGCTTAGTTTACACATCTCCTGGGTGATGGACTTTTTTGTAGTAAGGTTTTACCTTTTTTGTAGTAAGGTTTTACCTTTTTTGTAGTAAGGTTTTACCTTTTTTGTAGTAAGGTTTTACCTTTTAGCAGATTTCCCTTCAGGTAATTAGATTTTCGGAAAATTCAAACTATCTCCGTAATTACGAGTCGGATCGAAAAATTGTATAGAATCAATCTTATTGCAAATTAAATTTACTATAAATATTGTTCTATACATTTATTCTGTATCTTTAATATTAACCGAGGTATTTGCATTTGTATTCTGCATTGGTCGGCAGGAGTGAGCTGTTTGGTACTTTCCGAAGAGAGCTCTGGCGGCCGTTTTCGTAACTATTTGTCCCTCGTGTATAAGTTTAGTGATCCCTTACTACTTACTACACTTTTTTTTGGGCAGATTTCTCTATTGTAAAACTTCACGTGGGAAATCTGCTTAGTTTACGCAGCCCCTGCGTGACGTACTTTTTTTTAGTAAGTTTGTAGCTTTTTTTTAGTAAGGTTTTACCTTTTTTGAAGTAAGGTTTTACCTTTTTTGTAGTAATGTTTTAGCTTTTTTGTAGTAAGGTTTTACCTTTTTCGCAGTAAGGTTTTACCTTTTTTGTAATAAGGTTTTACCTTTTTTGTAGTAATGTTTTAGCTTTTTTGTAGTAAGGTTTTACCTTTTTCGCAGTAAGGTTTTACCTTTTTTGTAGTAAGGTTTTACCTTTTTCGTAGTAAGGTTTTACCTTTTTTGTAGTAAGGTTTTACCTTTTTTGTAGTAAGGTTTTACCTTTTTTGTAGTAAGGTTTTACCTTTTTTGTAGTAAGGTTTTACCTTTTTTGTAGTAAGGTTTTACCTTTTTCGTAGTAAGGTTTTACCTTTTTTTTTATTAAGGTTTTACCTTTTTTGTAGTAAGGTTTTACCTTTTTTACATTGTAAGGTTCATAAGTTTCCGGCTAGACCTCGTTCCCTACTTCGAGGAGGTGGAGACTTTGCCACCGTAAGTCTGTATCTATACTTGAACGATTCTTTGGAAAGTAAGGACTTTATTAAAAAAATGTTCAAGATCGAATACAGAGTGGTTATTAAATTCTTTTCTGTAATAGATTATACTCCAGCGCCAATTATAGAGGGTGTATGGGCGGGCCCCCTCCCTCTTATTCTACTGTAAAAGAAAATGGGCAAAAATTATTTAGGAAGTAGAAATCTTGATGACGACCTGGTCGCCTATCGGAAGCTATTATAAAAGTGATATATATATATATATATATATATATATATATATATATATAAATATACTGCATAACAGGTAATAATTATTATGCACACACATGACCTTTTAGAAGATTTCTCTTAAGGGAAATCTGCTATTGAGTTCGTACTCATGACGCGATTTTCGAAAATTTTCTTCAAATCTCCAACGATCCTACCCAGGAGATGACGAAAATTAGGTCCGTTCAAAATTATATATATATATATATATATATATATATATATATATATATATATATATATATATATATATATTTGTCTGTTAACGCTCTAGCGGTCGCAATTTTTGTTTGATCGTTACGAAATTCGATATTTAACCATTTTATGTAAAAAGACAGATCAAGTTCGTTAATGGCTGAAATCGGACTAGAGGGAGGGGGGTTTAGAGGGGGGATTTTCGAAAATTCAAAATATCTCCGTTATTATGCATCGGATCGAAATATTGTATAAAACCAATCATATTGCAAATTAAATTTACTATAAATATTGTTATATACATTTATTCTCTATCTTGAATATTAACCGAGATATTTGTATTTTTATGAAGTCTGTGGTCGGGTATAGTTCGGATTACGTCGGCCATCTTCGGCTCAGGCGGAAGCTTCTTCTAACCTGTCGTTTTTAACCTTACCTTACCTTCGTTACTTTGTGAGATTTATGCAAATACGTTCTGTTCATCCGCCCCCCCCCCTTCTTTAGTTCTTGGACTACTAAAATTTGAGTTATTAAAATATAAATTATTCTTACAATTCAGAAGCCGTTTCAGTTGGGAATTTATTTTAATTAACTGAAATATTTCTCATTATCTAATCATGGTGGTATTCTGTTACCAGTGTGCTGATTTCTCTATTGTAAAACTTCACAGCGGAAACCTGCTTAGTTTACGCAGCGCCTGCGTGACGGACTTTTTTCAATCCTATTTTCAATATCATCCTGAAAATAAGGAACATTAGAGCTGTATCTTGTACATAAATTAATGTACCAATGTTGTCACTGAATACCCCAATGTTGTGGGTAATGAAATACAAATTCAAGAAGTCTCGTGGGCCAGAACCTCCGCAATAATTTTAACAATAAATTTATTAAATGGAGTTGAATTAAATAAATGTTTTTTGTGAATTGAATGATGATTGATATGGTAGTGGCCGATCCATTGTATTTGTGAATGGGACAGTTTGTTGCATTGCCTCTGATGATGTGAGCAAAACAGTCAAAGCTAATCAGGCTAATATCTGTAATACCGTAACCTAATATCGGCAATACCAAACTTCCACGAAATCCTCATTATTTAAGGACATACCTTTAGAAATGAAACAAATGTGGTCTCAGTTTTTACACTTTCCTTTTCTTCAAAATTTTTAATTTGTAGTTGGAAAAGGTAATGGGAGCAAGGTACATTAACTTTCTTTGAGTGGGGAACCGTTTGATATGGCTGCGATAGGGTACTGGAAGGGGTGGGGGAGGAGGCGAAGGCGGGAAACACGCTCTCTCCTGATTAAAAGCCCGCCAAAACTGGGCAGTGTTGCCAATCCCCATTCATGGGGAGGAGTGTAGCCAACCTTGGCAGTCGCTGATTAAAAGTAAAAGGGCCTGCTTTGTGGGGCCCTTCGAGGACAATAGACCCCCCCCCTCCACTCTCTCTTTCTTCCTCTCTCTGTCTCTATTCTACATCTCATTCTCTCTATGGGCAAGACCTTTCTCTATTCCTAATGCTTAGCATGGCTCTTCCATGAGATAGTAATATAAAGAAAATGGATAATATTTTAAGATGGAGTTGCACTCCTTGATAATAGGTTTCTACTACATTAGACCTGTTTGAGCAGACGATATCTGATAACACCGATAATGGGTTGCTAAACTTGATACCAAAACGATGAGGGGGAAATGCACAGGGAAAAGACATTCTATCGAGTGAATGTTAGGAATAAGCAAAGATACAGCAGCAGTAATGAACACTAAAATTGGAACCATTTCTGTGACTCTGGTGTCCGCAGATTCATATTCACATACAATGACTGTTAGGAGTGATGTCTGGCCTATATTAGGCAAAATACTGAAAATTGTTAGAGATCTTCACAGTTTCCTGACACTTCTAATATGAAAGAAATACTTCTTCAGCAAGGTTGACGATTAATGTTGATTCTCAGAACAACCTGCCAGTCTAAAAACCTCTTCTGCTCACCGAACAGAATTTGGGGGGATTCTTTATCCGTAGCACATCCGTTTTAGGCCAGATAACCGTGGTTTCAAGCATGCTGTCACAAATAGACGGCAGTTGGCTTTCTTTCCGGTGACCTGTAAAACGAAATGAAGATGAAATAGAATACAGTTTAACCCTAGAATACTAACCTTAATTCGCAGTTGTGTATTACTAACTATGAGAATATTTTACTCCTAGGCAGAATAGACTGGAAATAGATCGCTAGACATGTTTTTATAACCTCATTTTATTTAATTGTTAACATATTTACAAATATAGGCGCAAATAACTTGAAAAATTAAATAATACAATATAAAAATAATGAGTAAAAATAATTTTTAAATTGATCCACATTCCGAATAGAATTTTACTTGGTGCTCAGTACATATGGATTTAAAACATATTACGCAATATGTAGTTGTATACCTCCTCTTCTTGTATGAAAAATATTTCTTTGGACCTTTGGTAGTATGTAATTGGCCTTCATTTTGTGAGTGCGTAGGTGTTTCCCCACTTTCTCCGACTTTGATTTCCTTCAATGGCCTTAATACCTCTTCATTCTCAACATCTATTATAGAAAGTACTACCTGCTCTTCAATATCCTTCTCCTGACATGTCTCCTCATCTCTAGGAATATAATCAGGGTCTGCGTCACTGTCATCTGAATTAATCTCCAGTATGTCTTCCTCTTCTTCATAAACATCTTCATTAAAAACTCCAGAAATCTCTAATACTGGCAATTCTATGCTCCTCCATTCTCAGAATATTGGCCAGTCTGCCAAAACAGAATTATATAAAAAAATACCGAATTATTTCATAATTATTACTGTACCCCTTTTAAAAATCACTAATGTTTATTGATAACTATGAGTAAATATTACGTACATAATATTCTCTTATTAATAACTATGAATAAAAAATACTCCAGTAATATTAATACTCTATTGCTAACTGTGAGTAAATATTACGTACATAATATTCTCTTCTTAATAATTATGCATAAATTTTACTCACCGTCTTTATTTATTTATTTATTATATAGTACATAGGCACCGAACTCCGGAGAGTTATTTGTGCCTAGGTGGTCTAGATTCTATTTTCATTTTCTTTCCTGTTGTTCAATAGTCCCTTTCTTAAGATAAATCATCCACTTCTCAGCCCTCCGTCATCCTCGCTTCTGTTGGATCTCTCCTAGTTTTCTTTATCCCCAATTCTGTGACAAATAACAAAAAACACAGCAGTATTTGGTTATAATCAATTTGATATATAAATACTTAACTCACTGCCTTGTGTGCCCATATGTTGAAGTCCTATATTATCATATTTCTTTATTTAAACCAGCAATTACTAAAAATTTTAAGAGTTTTTTTATAGATTTGCTATCATCCCCTAGTATTTCGGATAGTACTTCTGATATACCAAGGGACTTTCTGATGTCCGTCTTTACTTTAATGGTGTACCGTTCCGAACTGGGCTGATAAACAAATGTGACCTTGACTGCGTCTCAAACACTACTAAATGGAGGAAGTATACCTGGCTCCAGGAAGCGTCCGCGACCATTCCAAAATGGCGGGATGTGTTTCCCTATACTCTATGAGTAAAATTTACGTAGGTTAGTATTCTAGGGTTAAAGTAATGACCGTAGGATAAAAGAAATGCGGAAATTCCACCATAAAGTATTTATTAGAAAAGCCAACTTGTATCTCCTTAGTGATACATCAACAGTTGCAACAAGTTGTACTCCGGCAGCCAGTCTGACAACACTTTCTCTCCACGACTGTTGATATCTCGTCAAGGAGTCGAAAGTCGACTTCCCGTATAAATATTTTATGGAAGAGTTTTACAATGAGCATGATTCGAGGACCGCTGAACCTGTTTCAGCTTAGCTTCGACGAATGTAAAGGCCAGGAACACTTCAAACTTTTAAGTAGGAAATTTACATTTAGACAATATGTAATTTAATTTAGTGAATGTTTTATTTTAGTAATCACTTATAAATGTATTATATCTGTTCAGTCGTCTTTGAATTTAAAATCCCGCGTTTACTTGGATCACTAACCCGCCGCAAATAGATCACGTAGGCGGTGGCCAGGAGAGGAAACTGCAGCGCTTGCCTACTGGACAAAGAGCCCGCTTGATCTGAGCGGCCATTACATTAGTTCAGTTGGTTTCCATCGCCCGAGCGAAAAGGATGGGTTGGTTGGCTTCGCAAAAAGGGGAATAATTTTCATCTCCCGGAACGCTAGTGTCAAATAAGGAACACCGCATCGCAGATAAAGGTCTCCGCAACCAGTTTTCACCAGCTAGAATACAGAATCTGATTGGGAACACAAAACAACACAGGAAGGAAACTCCACTTCATGGAAATTATATGTTTCCCGAAGGTACCTATTACTTATTGTAATGCTAGCATTATCTCCGTAAACAATTAAATGAGTACTATAAGACCGGTCGATCATTATTTTGTGTATATACATATATTATTGGCTTGCCGCTAAAGTTACGAACAAACAAAGGGCTAACCATTGTGGTCTACCTAGGTTGTACAGTCGTATTTTATAAAGTTAAATTTCCTTTGTTTTCTCAACATCTATATCAATAAATGTTAATGTTTGTTTCAATTAGATATAAGGTTAGTCCCTAAATTAGCGTTCTTTCAAGGTTTAAGTTGTATAAAATTAGATTCCTTACTATAAGGTTTATTGTATGTTACTTATTCATTATATACTTGACTCTTTGGAGAACTCAAATAGTGACTTGTATTATTCACCCTCATCTTTCTTCAAGAAGAGGAAATACTTCGGTATAATCAAGGTGAGGAAATTATCTCTTTAATAATTTTATTTCAGTCTAATGCTTTCTTATTATTACCTCAAATGCTAACCGAACGCATTAATTAATATTGGGATTTTATAAATAAACTTGCTCAGATACCCGGCTTCGCCCGGGAATTCATTTGAGGCTGAATGGTGATGTTATTTTTTTGCCAAGGCTTCACTTTGCACAATATTTTGACATTTACGCGCCCCAGTATTTAGGGTTAATACCCGTCGTTTTTGTGGATTTGTTAATAATAAAATTAATTTGTTATGTAAGACTTCACTGTCCTCGATATTGTCATATTTCCCGTTTCCTGTGCTTTATGGATAGATTTGAGTTATTAAGTACAAAATATTAACATACATTTGAATTAATTTTTCCAGGTGAGGTACCTGGTAGTTCATATTGAAAAGAATTGTTGAGCAAATTTGTCTAAATAACAAAATAAACAACTTTTGTTATGTTCATATTTGCCGAAAAACCATTAGGAAACGAAATATCGCTATTTTTAATTTCAGGCGTCCCTTATAACCCCCACTCCTGCCCATCCCTAGAAATGTTGGTATGGCTTGTTATAATGAAAGAATTAGTGCTAATACATATACCGAGTTTTATTTATTTCCGGTGGGTCTTTTGTCCCAAATAAAATTGTTCACTTCCGCTATAGGTTTTAGCGTATATCTCGTTTATAATTTGGTATACGAAAAAAGTGTATATAACAAAAATTACTCTAAATAACAAAATAAACAACTTTAGTTATGTTCATATTTGCCAAAAAACCTATAGGAAATGAAATATCGCTATTTTTAATTTCTGGATTCCCTTATAACCCTCACTCGTGTTCGTCTCAGAGGATATTAATATAGTCTAAAGTCTAAGTTGGGTTAGTAGTAATATACATACCAAGTTTCATCAAATTTGGTTCAGCCGTTTATGCGTGAAGAGGTAACTAACAAACAAATAAACAAACAAACAGACACCAAAGAAACAAAATGCAGTTATGGTGTCAATGACATGTGAAACGAAATTTTATCGTGAAATTTCGCGAAAAAAAATCAATGTACAGACAGAAGTTACAATTTTATCTATCTATCTATCTATATATATATATATATATATATATATATATATATATATATATATATATATATGACCGTATTAGCAGATATCCCTTAAGGGAAATCAGCTATTGAGGTCGTACTCATGACGCGATTTTCGAAATATTTCCTCAAATGTCCATCGATCTTACCTAGTAGATGACACAAAAATATGGTCCGTTCAAAATTATATATATATATATACTACTTATATACAAATATCTCCGTTGTTATGCGTCAGATCGAAAAATTGTATATATCCAATGTTTGCACTATGTTTAATATTAAACGAGATATATGCAGTTTCAGTTTTCGGCCAGGTTTCATGCCATATAAAAATACGCTGTTATATTATGAAGCACTTTATTTAAAACCTAAATAATACTAATTTCTCATTGAACTTTTACTTCTTGAGATAAATGCATATACGTGACGCACGTAGGAAATCTGTTTATTTAACCTAGTCCATGCGGCAATTTTAGAAAGGGAAAGGCCTCCGAAGAGGTGCTATGTAGGCCTCAAAACACAAAAAGCAATGTTGAATAAAATCTGCAGGGAAAGAAAGATGTTTTTATTGGTGACTCTTGGGATTAAACTATGAAACAAAGGGTACTATTTATTTATTTAATACTTATTTGGCACTACTTTAATTAATACTCTCTACTTACCACAAATTTTGTACGAATCATCTATAAATTAAACACATCAATTTAAGCTAATAGGCTAGCAGTTTCAACGAGGATGTAAAGGGAGGATGGAAATCAGTTCCAACCATGATATTCAATATTCTTATCAAGGCTTTACTTTCCAAGACCTAAAAGACATTAAATTAAATATTAGTATTTTTTATTGATTTGATGTTTGTATGTATGTCTAATCACCTACGATTTTAGCAGATTTCCCTTAGAGGAAATCAGCTTTTCAGTTTGTAGTCATGACGGAATTTTCGACATTTTTCTTCAAATGTCCATCGATCCTACCTAGTAGATTACGAAAATAAAGTCCGTTCAAAACTGTGTGTGTGTGTGTGTGTATATATATATATATATATATATATATATATATATATATATATATATATATATATTTGTCTGTTACCGCTCTAGCGGTCGCAATTTTTGTTTGATCAGTACCAAACTCGATATTTAGTCGTTGTATGTAAAACGAAAGATCAAGTTCGTTAACGGCTGAAATCGGACCAGTGGGAGGGGGGGGGGGTTTAGAGGGCAGAATTTTCGAAAATTCGAAATATCTTCGTTACTATACGTCGGATCGAACAATTGTACAGGATCAATCTTATTGCAAATTAAATTTACAATAAATATTGTTATATACATTTATTCTCTATCTTGAATATTAACCGAGATATTTGCATTTTTATGAAGTCTGTGGTCGGGTATAGTTCGGGTTAGGTCGGCCATTTCCTTCAGTACTCGGGTCTGGTGGATGCTTCTTCTAACCTTACCTGTCTTTTCTAACCTTACCTTACCTTCGTTACTTTGTGAGATTTATGCAAATACGTTCTATTCATCTGCCCCCCCCCCTTCTTTAGTTCTTGGACTACTAAAATTTGAGTTATTAAAATATAAATTATTCTTACTAAACAGAAGCCGTTTCAGTTGGGAATTTATTTTAATTAACTGAAAGATTTCTCATTACCATTTGTATTTAATCAGTTTGGTATTGTGTTACCAGTATGCAGATTTCTCTATTGTAAAACTTCACATGGGAAATCTTCTTAGTTTAAGCAGCCCCTGCGTGACGGACGTTTTTAATATGGACTTGAGTCCACTGTCCCATGTATTGAGTCCTGAGTAAATGTACCATAGTGGGATGTGAAACGGTGACTATTTCGTCCATAAATGCAACTGTGGCGTAGAGGAAATTGTTGCTACGTCGAGGATTAACCATTACCCGGTGGAAGACTCTCCCCTTATATATTTACCGAGTCCTATTCATAACCTAGTAGGATTACTCCGAACCGACTTATCTCCTAATCCGAGGGGAGTGGACATTAAAATGTTAAAAAGCTATTATCTGATGCTAACTAACCGACTTTATAAGCTATGTAACGTCATCCTTTACTTATTCAGCCATTTTCCATCAAAAGGCAAGGGATTGTCTAGACTTATAACTCCATTACTTTATTACCCTAAACTATCATTAATGTTTACTACTATCATTTATTTCCATGGGCCTCACAATAAGACATAATTTTACGATGTTTTGTAGCACTAATTCAACCATATTGTAAGTGTCCTTAAGAAAGGGCGTTTTAAAAATAGTTCTATGTTTAGATATAAGCTCCTGAAGAGAATTGCAATAGGTTTGAAACTTATGATTCTTTATTACAATACACCATAAGTGCGTTTAAGTAATTGACGTTATCTTTTTACAACAAAGTGAATAAGAATGGAACGTGAAGAATATTTTTTTTCCTATGTGCAATCCCCGTTTATTTAAAACGGGAACAAGGAGACTGTTCGACTGAAGTTCATCTCGTTAACTTGACCATAAATTTCTTACATATTTAGTGGTGACTCAAGATATTCCTGACCATAGGACTTGTTACCTTATCTCAATATGCTGTGAATAATTTACGTTCGTCAAGAAATGTATGCCTGTTGCCACACGAATGTGTGAGAAGGTATTAACTCATTAACTGCCAGATTTTTTTTTAAATTTTATATTTATTTCCCAGCATTGCCATGCAATAATAAATAATTTATAAATATAAACTGTTTTGACTACCATTTTTTGTAATAAATGACGATTTTTCAAAAAAGTCCCATTTGGGGACGATGGCTGGTAAAGGGATGTAATAATTAGAGTTTTAATGGACACTAATTTAATACAAAAAAGCCAATATAAGTGTTTTAAAAAATTATTATTGCACAAAAATTTATCAAAATATTACAAAAATTAAAAGTTACAAAATCAAAGATTAAAAGTAAAAAAGGCAATACTTTCCAAATACAAAACATTATTTATGCCATATTTGCATACAGTTCACATGTATTCCAACATTACACTTTTGGCATTGTTTTCTTGCATTTTTCTTGCAAACAGCACATTTTCTTTGCTTACCTCCTTCCGTTCTTTCAATAAAATGTCCATCACGGCTTTTACGGATGTCTTCTGGTACTCGTTTATTGGTAAGCTTATGAAGGCTTGGTCTACCTAACCTCTTAGGATCAGAAATAGATGTTGTTGCTAAATATGTTCTTGCTATAGCCCTTTTGAAATCAAGGAATGGAATTTTCCCATTGGCTAATTCATAAAGTACATGGGCATTTACTGCAATCAAATCTATCAAATTAGTTATGATTGGAAAATACCATTTTTTACCTCTAATTTTTATCCTATATATACAGTCTACCGAAAAATTGAAAGAGTGACGATTATTTTGGGTAGCGTATATGACACTTTGCTCCACTATATAAAGCATTATATCTTCATTTAGCAAAGTCTCAAATATTTGAACCTCAGACATTCCACTCAATTCTTTTTTTATTTTTTCCAGCCTTTTTGAAATATTTTGATCATCCCCCAACTTTTTAGAGAAATCACGATTGGTTTCCTTCCAGATTGATTTCACAAGTCCCTTCTTGGAACTGATTTTGGAAATTTTCTGAAGTGGGCTGGAAAGACCTGCTTGGTTCACCTCTTCTTCTAAGAGATTGGACTGAATTTCACGAGGTCCAGGAACATCTTGCGGTATTTGGTCTTCCAACTCATTTTCATCGAAATCTTCTTCATCAGAAACCATAACGTTTTCAGGAGGTAGCTCAACAATGTCAATGGCACTACATTCTTCGTCTTGTCCAATTTCAGCCATTAACAATTTTAATATTTCTTTTTACTTACATCGATATCGATTTTGGTAATGATAAAACATAAATTCCGACCTCTGGAGCGTTAACAGGCATATATAGTATATATATAATATATATATATATATATATATATATATATATATATATGTTTTTTTTTTAATCGCTACACGAGTACGACCTCAATAGCTGATTTCCCTTCAGGGAAATCTGCTAAAAATTTCACATGTCCTAAAATTAAGGTTTAATAACGTTACACTACTATATATGTTTGAGATTTGAATACTATTGTCTAGCTCTGAAGCAAAATTTAGAGGTTTGAACGCAAGGTTCTTATCGCAAAAAACCAATAGGTGTATAATGACCAGATTCTTGAGGAGGAACACTAGAGAAGAAATAATATCCAAAATGAAGGAGAAGATTTCACACGATAAGGAAGCCAATAGGTTACAGTGGAGGATGCTAGAAGGAAAGCGAGACGCAACTAGCTCCGTGTACAAGATGAGACACAAACGTATATCTCTACTTATAATTTTTATTAGAACAACAGAAAAATGTAACTTGCCATTTCCTGGATCTGTTACCATGATTTTTTCCCCAAAAATTCTTTAAGCCCCAACAATATCCTCATAAACTATTAATGAATCCTTTTTTTGAAATTGGATAGACATTAGAATTTACCTGTATTGCTAAGAAATTTAATATATCTATATATATATATATATATATATATATATATATATATATATATATATATATATATATACAATTGTAACCTCTGTCTGTACATTGATTTTTTTCGCGAAATTTCACGATAACTTTTCGTTTCACATGTCATAGACACTATAATTGCATTTTGTTTCTTTCGGGTATGTTTGTATGTTTGTTTGTCCCGGAGTGGGGTTTATAAGGGAAGCCGAAAATTAAAAATAGCGATAGTTCGTTTCCTAGTGGTTTTTCGGCAGTTACGCACATAACAAAAGTTGTTTATTTTTTTATTTAGAGTAACATTTGTTATATACCTTTTTTTCGTATACCGAATTATAAACGAGATATACGCTAAAACCTATAGCGGAAGTGAACAATTTTATTTGGGACAAACGACCCAACCGAATTAAATAGAATTCCGAATGTGAATTAGCACTAACGCCTTCCTTATAATAAGCCATACTAACATTTCTAGGGACCGGCAGGTTTTACGACATTTACTACGAGCTAAATAAAATATTCCATAAAATGGTCAAGAACTCAAAAGAGAAAGGCTGGGAAACCTTTGTCGAAAGCGAGTCGGCAAGGGACGTATGGGGCCTACATTATAAGACGGTAGCACAAAAAATCCCGCTCAAGGATCTCTATAAGACCGTTCTTACTAATACAGGCTACACCCAAACCTGTAAAGACACCATAACAGAAATCCTGAGAAAGGCGTTCCCAGATGACACCACATTGTGTGAAACAGAGGAGCAGCAAATAGCCAGGGGTGAGCAGGAAGAGCCCTTGCTGACCGGAAATGTTACGGAATGGGACAGCATAGATACCGATATAGCCATCGATAAACTGCGAAATTCTAAGTCACCTGGACCGGATATGATTGAGGCTGCAGCTATTAAGCACGGTGGGAACGCTTTGAGAACCCGGCTTCAAGAACTTTTTAACGCCTGTCTGAAGGTAGGATATTTCCCCCGGAAATGGAAAGAAGCCGAGGTGGTCGCAATTCTAAAATCAAGCGAACAGATGGAATCAAGATATCGTGCGATAAGCCTTCTTCCGCATTTGGGCAAAGTATTAGAAAGATTGATTGTGGCCAGTTTAAAGGGCATCTTGGAAAACAACGCATCGCCAGATCAATTTGGGTGCAAAAAAGGAGGGTCTACCACTGAAGCAATTCGAAATATGATCCAAAACGTGCAAATTTCCGACACAAAGTACGTTTTGGGGATACTATTTGATATCGCAGGGGCCTTTGATAATCTATGGTGGCCATCCATCCTGAGAGCACTCAGGAGAAGGCAGTGGCCAGAAAATCTATACCAATTACTAAAAAGCTATTTAAGCAATAGAGTAGCTATGATCCCATGCGGGAAGACGATGATCAGGAGGGAAGTAGCTCGGGGTTGTGCACAAGGCTCTGTGCTGGGGCCTTACATCTGGGCACTGGTGTTTGACGAGCTGCTCCTCAAGTTGCGGTCCTTGGCATTGAGGTTACGGCTTATGTAGACGATCTGTGCTGCTTAGTTAAGGGAAATAGTAGGCAGGAGCTGGAAGTGGAGGGCCAGCGGATCATTAACGCTATACAGGATTGGTGTTTTCAAAATAAACTTCAACTCAATGACCAGAAAACACAGAGCATCTTGTTAAAAGGAAAGCTTTGTCATAGGTGGCCCCCAAGGTTGGTAATAGGTCAGACCAGGCTTCAACTGATGACCAAAGTAGTATACCTAGGAGTCCACATCGGGGAGAGGTTAAATCTCAACCCTCACGCATCTCATCTCCGGGATTCGGTCAGCGGACGATTTTACCACTTAAGGACAATTGCACGTAATACTTGGGGCATCACTGATAAGAACAGAAGCATTTTATATAAAACTTTGTTTGTTCCTATAGTGTGCTACGCTGCTCCAGCCTGGGCTCAAAAAATGTCGAAAGCGACCAAAAATTTTCTATGTCAAGCCCAAAGAAGAGCTCTCCTCATGGTAACCAGGGCGTATCGGACAGTTTCGAGCGATGCATTGCAGGTGATGGCTGGCCAGCTTCCGATAGACCTGGAGGTAGCAATGCGGATCGCTATGTACCAAGCAGTCAGGGGGTTGCCTTACAAGATAGGAGAGTCTATCTTCACAATAGGACAGCAGGACCTTAAAAAAACACTCCACCATATTGAGAAAACCATCTGGGACAGTTGGCAGAGTCGCTGGACCAACTCCAGCAAAGGTAGGATGACCTACAAATTTTTCCCAGATGTCAGGACCAGATCTAAGATGACATGGTACGTCCCAGATTTCTTCTCCAGCCAACTTATCAGTGGTCACGGGGACTTTAATAACAAACTACATTTCTTCAA
>CM032229.1:154440000-154555000 GCA_019009955.1 Riptortus pedestris
CTATCTTGAATATTAACCGAGATATTTGCATTTTTATGAAGTCTGTGGTCGGGTATAGGATAACGTCGGCCATCTTCATTTCTCGGCTCAGGCGGAAGCTTCTTCTAACCTGGCGTTTTTAACCTTACCTTACCGTCTTTACTTTGTGAGATTTAGGCAAATACGTTCTGTTCATCCGCCCCCCCCTTCTTTAGTTCTTGGATTACTAAAATTTGAGTTATTAAAATATAAATTATTCTTACAATTCAGAAGCCGTTTCAGTTGGGTATTTATTTTAATTAACTGAAAGGTTTCTCATTATTTAATCACGGTGGTATTGTGTTACCAGTATGCAGATTTCTCTATTGTAAAACTTCACTGGGGAAATCTGCTTTGTTTACGCAGCCCCTGCGTGACGGACTTTTTTCTCTGAAGGTATGCTCTTTATTATCACAACGTCTGCTGATTTGCCCGGAGCTATTTTTACAAGAGTGGTTATTTTCAAACCCCAACAACATCACTGCGTTTGACTCTGTTGAAGGCCTCTTTGAAGTCAATGAACAAACGATACAGCAACTAAAGCCTGTGTCCAATGTTCGGTCGTTTGTATGTTGGAAAATTATAATCGGTTGTAGGATTTCCTGACTGCAAACTGCTCCGTTGCTGGATAGTCATTGATGCAGTTCAATATATTGTTCGGGGAGAAATAATAATCTCTGTTACTATGAGTGAAATGTTATAGAACTAATCTTACTAAACTATTGATTTTCCACAATTGTTATTCTATGAATTTTTTTCGGAACATAAATATTAAGTGAGTTATACTTACTTTATTAATTTCTGCTGTCAAACCCTACACCCTCCTCTACTCTTTTTTTTTTTAAGCAAATTTCCCTTAAGAAACATCAGCTACTGAGGTTGTACTCATGAAGTGATTTTGATATATATATATATATATATATATATATATATATATATATATATATATATATATATATACTAGCTCAGATACCCGGTTTTGGCCGGGAATTCATTCGAGGCTGAATGGTGATGGTATTTTTTTTGGCAAGGCTTTACTTTGCATACTATTTTGACATTTACTCGTCCTAGTGTTAAGATTTATACCCGTTATTGATGTGGATTTATTAATATTAAAATTAATTTTTTATGTAAGACTTCACTGTCCTCCATATTGTCATATTTTCCGTCTCATGTGCATTATGCAAAGATTTCGGTTATTAAGGACAAAATATTAACATAGATTTGAATTTATTTTTCCAGGTGAGGTACCTGGTAGTTCAAATTAGAAAGAATTGTTAGGCATATCCATGTTTCTACGCAAATTACTTGCTCCACACATTGTTCCTGGAGCAAAGGATCTTGGTTGGTATAAAACAAGAGCTACTCTAAATAACAAAGTAAACAACTTTTGTTATGTGCACGTTTGTCGAAAAACAAATAGACAAAGAAATATCGCGAATTTATATTTCATGCCTCCTTTATTACCCCCACTCCTGTTATAACCTAAAAACTTTAATATAGCTTATAATCATGGAAGAATTAATGCTGATAGACATACCGAGTTTTGTTATGTTCGGTTCAATTGTTAGTGCCCAATAAAATAGTTGACTCCCGCCTTAGTTTCTAGTGTATATCTCGTAAGACAAAAATTAATATCAGAAAAGTTACTTCAAATAAAAAAATAACTTTTGTCATGTGCATATTTGCAGAAAAATTAGTAGATAACGAAATATCGCTATTTTTAAATTCAGGCCTCCTTTACCACCCCCACTCCTGCCCGTCCCTAGAAATATTGGTATGGCTTATTATAATGAAGGCCTTAGTGCTAATACCCATACCGAGTTTTATTTAGTTTGGTGTCAAGTCTTTTGTGTCAAATAAAATTGTTCTCTTCCGCTATAGGTTTTAGCGTATACCTCGTTTATAATTCGGTATACAAAAAAAGTGTATATAACAGCTGAGGAAAGAAAGAGGGAGTGAGAGAGGTTCTAGATCACAGTTTAACCAACAGAACATGATTAATTCTAACTCTCAATTCCGCTCACATTACCTTATATTCACATTCTATTTTCAATTCTAATAATGTATGTTTAAATACTTTCGTTTTTTGTGAATTAATTGATTTTTTAAACACATTAAAGGAAGAAATTACTTACTTTCGATTAATTAATGTTCCGGTGAAAGACAGAGAAAGGGGGGGGGTTAATATACTTTGCTCTTCATGAAACAGTTACTTGTTTTTAAAATGCTTCATACAATTGAAATGTTCATGTTTATCGCCATAATATATCATGGTGAGGTAAAATTAAAAAAAAGTTTGAATTGTATAACTTCTTCAAACATTGGAATGAATTGCAGGCTACAATATTGATATTTTTATACGACCAAGATATATATTAAGTTACTCTAAATAACAATGGAACAGTTTTTGTTATGAGCGTTTTTGTTAATATAGCTTATAATTTAGTAGCAGTTGGTGCAAAGTCAGATGTTCAGTTGACTGCGCCTAACTAAAGTTTTTAGCGTATAAGTCGTTTATGCTTCCTTATACGACAAAAGTATATATAACAAAAGTTACTCTAAATACAAAATAAACAACTCTTATTATGTGCATGTTCACAGAAAAACCAATAAGAAATAATATATCGCGATTTTTCATTTCATGCCTCCATTACAACCCCTACTCCTGTTCATTCCTAAAAATGTTCCTATAGATTGTAATCAAGGAAGAGTTAATACCAACCTACATACGGAGATTCGTTTAGTTCGGTTGAGTCTTTTGTACCAAATAAAATTCTGGACTCCCGGTATAGTTTTTAGCGTATAAAGTAACTCATTTATACTTCGGTAAACGACAAAAGTGTATATAACAAAAGTTACTCTAAATAACAAAGTAAACAACTTTTTCTATGTACATATTTGCCGAAAAAGCAATACGAAACGAATTATCACTATTTTTAATTTCAGGCCCCCACTCCTGTATATCTTAGAGAATATTAATATAGCCTAAAGTCTAAGTTGGGCTAGTAGTAATACATATACCAAGTTTCATAAAATTCGGTTCAACCGTTTATGCGTGAAAAGGTAACAAACAAACAAACAGACACTAAAGAAACAAAATACACAGTCACAGGGAATCCTTGGTTCCTGTCACATCATTGTGAAGAGGGCACTGATTATGGAGCGTATGCTCTGAAAGCGCTCTGTCACAACGAATAAAGAATAGTGAAGGAACGAGGCGTTTTTTCTTACCTGAGATAATAATTCCTTCACCATCCAGCACCTCAAAAATGGAAACAAAATACAGTTATGGTGTCTATGACATGTGGAACGAAAAATTATCGTGAAATTTCGAGAAAAAAATGAATGTACAGACAGAGGTTACAATTATATATATATATATATATATATATTTGTCTGTTAACGCTCTAGCGGTCGCAATTTTTGTTTAATCGTTATCAAACTCGATATTCAATCGTTTTATGTAAATAGAAAGATCAAGAGTGTTAATGGCTGAAATCTGACCAAGGGGAAAGGGGGTTTAGTGGGGAGGTATTTCAAAATTCCAAATATCTCCGTTACTGTACGTCGCGACGTACAGTAACGGAGATATCCGACGCGTCGGATCGAAAGACTGTGTAGAAAAAAAACTTAGTAAAATTAAATTGACTATAGATATTGTTATACACATTATGTACTATCTTGAATATTAACAAAGATATTTCTATTATTTCAGTTTTCAGCCTTCATCAAACCCCCGCTTCTGCACATGTTACATAAACAATAGTCTGTTATATAATAAATCGCATTATTCGAAGCTTAAATGTCAAATATTTTTTTAAAGACACCTTTATTATACGAAATAGATGGAAATATATTCTGGTGAACCCCCCCCCCGTTTTAAGTTTTTGGACTACTAAAATTTGATTTATTGAGATACAAACTATTCTGATTCATTATAAATTACAGTACTAAATGTAGTAAATAGTTTTCAATAATATTAATATATTATCTTCTTATATATTTCTGTAATTGTTTTTCTATCCGGTGAGAGGTTAACAGACCTGTTAGTTCAGATTTTGTATTATTGCTTGCATATATTCACTAAATATTCACGGTTGTGCTGTGATACCAGTATGTAGATTTATATATTGTTAAACCTTCCGACAAAAATCTGCTTAGTTTACGCAGCCCCTGAGTGACGGACTTTTTAAAATCCTCACACTGTTAATATTGGGCGTTTGTTTTCCAACAAAGCAAATTAACAATGTTGCAAGAGTAAATATGACATTATGAAACCATAATTATATCCGTGCTTTTCAAGAGTTAGTTAATTTATTGTCCCATAAATTTCAGGTTAATACCATAATGCCCGTAGGTGGAATGCCAATAGTGATTCCTAATCACTCACCAAACACCGGATTCTTTACTATCTAACAGACATAATTCTTCCTAAATAAATATTTAGTAATCTAACTAACTATAATTAGAACTGTTAGTTCGTCACTATCGTTCATTAGCCTGTTTGCAGTAATAATTTAAAGCTATTTGCTTAGCAGAAAGTTAATTAATTGGATGAAACTCTTATTCGAAAGCTATGTCGTTTGGAAAATAAATAGCATCTTGAGGGATTATAGAGATAATTGTGTTTAAATATTTGATTTCATTTGGTTACTCGCGTATTTTGCGTACGGGAGTTTAAGGAGTTTCGCATGAGAAGGCAATTCTTCTTCAAACTAATGAGTGTTCGGATATGATATGCTTTGTCTTTTCGAGGATATGTTTTGTTAATTCTGAGGAATGTAGATCTAGAGCTAGCATATTATGTATAAGGCTGAATACTCATCAACATAATGACAACTTCTGCTATATACTACAAATTTTTAGTCATTATCCATATACAATTTAATGAAGCAATAAATAAACTAAAATGGTTTGCTATTGAGAAATCAAAGTAAATTCTACTTAGACATAATCATTGGCAAAACTGAATACATGTCTAATTATTTTGGAGAGAGAAAAAGACGTCCAATTCTTCCCAAAAAAAAAAAAAAAAAGTGAAGAAATGGACGTATTTTTCTCTCTCCAAGTAAATATTCTTCACTTCCAAAAACATTGCTGGGGAACCTAATTATTTTGTTACTCTAAGAATGGTTTTATTTTCACTATTCACATTGTATATATTTCTTAAATGAATATTCTATAACAGAAAATTTAAAATAATTGTAAATATCAGATTTTTTCACGGTAATCATGACGGAAGTGGAGAATAATACAGAGAGAAAAAGGCGTCCAATTCTTCACAAGTTTTTTTATTTCAGCACTAGGCGCTTTCAAATACTATTGTCTCCATCTTCAGAGCTACACATGAAAAACAAGTCATCAATAAAATCTATATAAACCATAAAAAGGCTACAAAACATTCTAGCATCAATGAATAAAAACGAGAAGGTACCCTGAACCTTTAACAATCCAAATTGTTGGACCTTAAAATCCATACAATCCCCTCCATACTATTTACATGGGACGTTTTATTTCTGTTCAAAAATAACGATAGTGTTCCTGTAATTATAACCCACATGCCTCTCTTGAGCGATAAACCAGTAATTAACCTATTCTTAATATTATAACACAAAAATAAATATCTAAGTAATGTTAAAAACAAAATGTTTTGGAAGTTTTGACGTTTTCTCCTCTCCAAGTAATATAAGTTTTTGTTTAGAAATTGGTCATTATTGTTAAATAAAATGACTTTTTTTGTAATTTATATAAAAAATAATTACAAATTGGAATAAATTGTTATATTTTTTTTAATTCTTAGAATGAATTAATTTTAGAAATGAATGAATATGTTTATTAAAGCAAGGGCCCGTTGTGGAAATTAATGTATTATGAACAAAGACCTATCATTATTACATATAGTTTATGGAAATGTATATGTAATTTCATTTAAAATTTGTATTTGTATTGGTTGTTTTTTAAATAATTATTTCTATTATCATTTACGTATATAAAACATTAGTTAATTAACTTTGCCATGTTTTACCTACACAGGTGTTCAAAATCAATATATATTTTTTACTTATAGTTATAAAATTGTTTTATCAACACTTCTAAAAAAAAAATAGGTATGTACTACTTTTTTTAAAATATTCATAATGGAAAATACTTTCTCTTGACCTTTACCTCCTTAAACCCCAAAACCTGAATTTACTAATAAGAAATGTCATGATATTTATAATCACGAGAGAAATTATGTAGTCGATTGTCTGTCTAATAATGGACAAGATAATTATCTACAGTATTCATAACCATTGGAAGACGCTTGGACAAACTATATCAATGATTACATTAATACAATATACAGAATGTGTAATGTGTAATATGTTATACAGGATCTATAGTTGTAAATAAATATTAGCAGATTTCCCTTAAGGGAAATCAGCTATTTAGGTTGTACTCATGATGCGATTTTCGAATTTTTCCTTCAAATGGTCATCGAACCTACCTAGGAGATGACGAAAATGAGGTCCGTTCAAAATTATATATATATATATATATATATATATATATATATATATATATATCTATATATATATATATTTGCCTGTTACCGCTCAAGGGGTCACAATTATTGTTTAATCGTTGTCAAACTTGATATTTAGACGTTTTATGTAAAAAGGCAGATCAAGTTCGTTAATGGCTGAAATCGGACCAGTGCGTGGTTGGGGGGGTACAGTGGGTGGGGGGGGGGGGGGGGTTAGAAAGGGGAGGATATCTCGAAAATTCGAAATATCTCCGATTACTATAGCTGTCGGATATCGAAAATTGTATTAGAATCACAATCTTATTGCTAATTAGCATTTAACCATTAAATTTTGTTGTTATATAACATTTATTGCTCTATCTTTGTATACTAACCGAGATATTTGCATTTTTATGAAGTCAGTGGGACATGTGGTCGGGTGTAGTTCGAATTAGGTCGGGCGTTATCGTAACTCCTCGGCTCAGGTGGAACCTTCTTCTAACCTTACCTGTCGTTTCTAACCTTACCTTACCTTTTTACTTTATGAGATTTATGCGAATACGTTTTCTTCATCCGCCCCCCTTCTTTAGTTCTTGGACTACTAAAATTTGAGTTATTAAAATATAAATTATTCTTACAATTCAGATGCCGTTTCAGTTGGAGATTTAAATTTTAATTAACTGAAAGATTTCTTATTACCGTTTGCATTTAATCACGGTGGTGTTGTGTTACCAGAATGCAGATTTCTTTATTGTAAAACTTCACATGGGAAATCTGCTTAGTTTGCGCAGCCCCTGCGTGACGGACTTTATATTAAATGTGGGCGGGTGACGAAATTGATTTTCCCGCCAAAATCTAATTTGGCCGTTTTCGTAACTGTTTGGCTCACGTGAAATTTCTCTATTGTACTACTTAACGTGGGAGATCTGCTCAGTTTACGCAGCCCCTGCGTGACGGACTTTTTATTTTAAATTGACTATCTTCTATTTATTATCAACATTTTTTAGGGAAAAATATTTATAATAAATAGAAGATAGTCAATTTAAAATAAAAATAAAAAGTCCGTCACGCAGGGGCTGCATAACACTACAAATAATTGTAGAATTATTTTTTTTATTAAGAGACCTAAAAAATAGGTTAAATTAGTGTATCAAAGGAAAGCATATTGATCTGTTAAAAAAAACGTCCGTCACGCAGGGGCTGCGTAAACTAAGCAGATTTCCCACGTGAAGTTTTACAATAGAGAAATCTGCCTAGTAATAACCTATTCTCACGAGGAAGAATAGTTAGTGTAACGGCCACACTAGCGCTAGTGCGCTCGGCGGAAACTCTCCACACTCACAATACAAATCCAAATATCTCGGTTAATATTAAAGATACAGAATAAATGTATAGAACAATATTTATAGTAAATTTAATTTGCAATAAGATTGATTCTATACAATTTTTTGATCCGACGTATGGTAACGGAGATATTTCGAATTTTCGAAAAACCTCCCCTCTAAACCCCCCCTCCCACTGGTCCGATTTTAGCCATTAACGAACTTGATCTTTCTTTTTACATAAAACGATTAAATTCCGAGTTTGGTAACGATCAAACAAAAATTGCGACCGCTAGAGCGTTAACAGACAAATATATATATATATATATATATAGATATATATATATAATTTTGAACGGACCTCATTTTCGTCATCTCCTGGGTATGATCGATGGACATTTGAAGAAATTTTTCGAAACTCGCGTCATGAGTACGACCTCAATAGCTGATTTCCCTTAAGGGAAATCTGCTAAAACGAGAACTAACTCACTGAAAACATTTTACCGTAAATGAAGATGGAAAGATGCCTTTGGGAAAGTCTGTTAGACTGGTCAAGAATAGGCAAACTATCTATTATACATAACGTCAGAGTTATAATTTTATAATTTCAATGAATGACACCTGTCTTGAATAACGTAGGGAAGTGACAATATAATTTATGGTGTTCTCAATATAGAAAAATCTCTCGAAGGTAATTACATGGAAAAATGGTAGTTTCTACCAACTAAGTACATGTTTATCTTTGATAATATATATGTGACTTAAGCTGTGATAGAGGACATAAGGATGAATAATATTATCAAGTATAATCATATCTGGGATACGGTATTATCATATCTTTCCCAATATATCTCTCACATTCCGTGTCAGAGTTGGGCAAAATTGTAATTACAAGTTACAAGTTATAACTACATTAGTTGAAATATAGTTACAATTACAACTACTAATGTAATTAGTTATTGGTTTCATTTTTCAACTAAAGTAATTGTAATTGAAATATCAACACCTTAGTTAGTGGTTGTAGTTTTCAACTAAGTTAGTAATTGTGCTATAAAATAAATACATCCATTGTCTTTATATTCAAAAGTTTATTATATTACTTATACTACATTATTATAATAACTTCATATTAATTGTAATGCAAATAAATGAAAACTAACAAAAATAATATGTAAATTCCTTTTTATATTTTCCCGAGTCGAATGAAATTAAATAAAAGTTTTAAACTTTAAAATTTAAACAAATTAGCCATTAAAATTACTCTTAACTCAAATTTTTGTCAGGCAGGCTATTTGATTTTGGGACGTTTGCCATCGTGGCAAAAAAAAAAAAAATCTCTACAGCTCTGCTCCAAAAAATGAGGAGTTCTCGTCCTCACTTTCACTGCCACTCATTGTAATTTGTTTCAAAAATATTTTGGTCGCCGAGGACTGGTAACGGATATAGAAGACAGCCTGTAGAGCCCTGCAAGAGAGTGACAAGAGGTGCTCGCCGGAACAATGTCCACCTACAGATCTTCTGACATATTCTGTGCACCAAATGAACATGGGTCGTCTCAGATGAGCCATTCAGCACCACCACGAATGTAAATATTTTTATAGAGGCAATCAAAATATATTCGCTCTTTGGAACGTAAAAACAGCTGGTCTATATGTAGTTGTAGTTATTACTCAATGACTACAGTTACAATTACAACTACTAATTGTAATTATTTTAATAACTACCTTATTTCAATTAGTATTTGGATTTATGAATACCAACTACAATTACTGTAATTACGAAACCAAGGAAATGCAACTACAGTTACCAACTACATTTTTGTAACTGTAGCTGCAATTTCATAAGTAGTATTTATTAGTTGAAAAAGTAGTTAATTACAAAAGTATTTAATTACTGCCTAACTCTGTTCCGTGTTCTAATATTTGATTTGTGTTTATTTTTTCTTAACTGAATCATCATTTGGGTTTTACGAGGATTACAAATGATTATATTATTAACCCATACCCAGTAGCATTCTCATATGGTAAACCTAGTTTGGTGAGTTCGATTTCCGTCTGGGCAAGTATGAGTTTTCTTTAGGATTTCATAAATTAATGTTATTATTTGTTGAAAAGGAATGGACCCTGCCGAGGTGGTATAGAGGCAACGAAACATGTTAGGCACTTTTTAATAACGTCTGGTGTGGAAAAATGGAGTTTTTATTGGTTACCCGCATCATTAAACTATGGAGAATATATAAAAACTTTATGTTTTTCCGCACATATCATTTGCGTTTCTTTGTTTTCTTGCATTTAATTACCTTGATTTTTTCACATAAAGATATTATTTAATTTCTTTAGCATCTTCTTATTTGCTTAACGGTACTTAGTGTACAGTATATTGAAAGTGTTTTGGAATGTATGTTATACCAACCTATTGTATAATTAATCTTCTAAAACTTCAAATACATTGGGTTTTACTATACAAGAAAAACTAGCTTATTATGAAATTTGCAGAAGTATGTAAATATTAAGAGTTGGTCTTAATCTCAAATGGTAAACCTAGAGTGGCCAGCCTGATCAAATATGAATTTATTTAGTGGCGAACTCATTAAATAAAATCCTTAGTCCCATCCTGACTAGAATAGGGTGGTAACCTGTAGATAACCCGACCCAAGTTATGAAAGTCCGTCACGAAGGGGTTGCGTAAACTAAGCAGATTTCCCAGGTGATGTTTTACAATACAGAAATCTGCCTAATAACAACAGTAGTAGTAAGGAATCTCTAAACCTATTCACGAGGGACGAACAGTTACGGAAACGGACGCCCTAGCTCTCGGTGGAGAGTCCCGAACATAGACGAATCCTTCAATTCAAGATACGGAATAAATATATAAACAATATTTTTAGTAAATTTAATTTGCAATAAGATTGGTTTTATACAATTTTTGAAACGACGTATGTTAACGGAGCTATTTCGAATTTTAATTAAATCTCCCTCCTCTAAACCCCCCTCCTACTCGTCCGATTTCAGCCATTTACGAACTT
Organism: Riptortus pedestris; assembly: GCA_019009955.1. NCBI lineage: Eukaryota > Metazoa > Arthropoda > Insecta > Hemiptera > Alydidae > Riptortus > Riptortus pedestris. Next base: position 154,450,874 of record CM032229.1, read on the forward strand.
GATCTGTCTTTTTGCATAAAACGTTTTAATATCGAGTTTCGTAACTATCAAACAAAAATTACGTTAACTCACAAATATATATCTATTTCTATATATATATATATATATATATATATATATATATTATAATGAAAGGTTAATTAAATTATTATTATTTAAATTTAATCTATTTACCGGCTACTTCTCAGGGTCATATATTGCACGGCAAGCATTCCCGTTTCCACCATCTCTGCTATAAGAGCTAATTTATCTATTTAATCAGAGATATAGCACAATTAGGCTAGATAATTAAAAAAACACTTACTCTCTTTGCATCTTGGGAGTCGACTGCCTATTCCTGTCCTGCGAGATTGACCTTTGGATTCACAGGGCTCCGCTGTCAGTCCCTTGACAGGTGCTGCTACCTCTTTTAAAGCCCAGTACTAATCACTCTGATCTCATGGAGTACCTCTAAGGCTCGACCGTTACAATATATATATATATATATATATATATATATATATATATATATATATATATATATATATATATATATATATATATATATATATATATAAGTATAATTTTGAACGGACCTCATTTTCTTCATCTCCTGGGTAGGATCGATGGACATTTGATGAAATTTTTCAAAAATCGCGCCATTAGTACGTACGACCTCAATAGCTGATTTCCCTTAGGGGAAATATGCTAACAGTTGAAAAAATAGACGTAAATAAATAATAATATTAATAATAATTTAAAACCGATAGTATTTTCCCTTTCATTCTAGACGGAAATGAGTTCCCTGTACCGTCTATCAAGGTTTTTTTTTATTGTCAGGTTGTGAAAGGTGTGTGAGACAAAAGACAAGGCCGGTTTGAACTTAATGAAATATATTCATAAAAGTAACATAAAAAAAAGAAGATCTTTGCAAAAATTGACTATTCACGGCCCACTTCAGATTCATATTGTCACTCAAATTAATCATTAAACCCTCTCACAATATTTTTTAAATACATTAAAATAACAAAGAACATTGGAAACATGTAATTTTTTTAAGGCAAAAATAAAGGATCTTAATTTCTCATCTAAGCCATCTTAATCAGTAGATTCTCAGTAATTATTAGATGAATTTATACTTTTCGTTTTGAATCAGTTTTATTCCACTACTAAAGTCTGACCAGGAACTACGTAAATACCTGCCTACAGGTGGGAAACTATTGCCAATAAACTAAATTATTAATTATATACTGTCAGTATATTACGTTCAAAAAGTAAATAAAGTACAGAAACCCCAAAATAACGTTGGTAAGCCCGTAATTACGTAAATCCCGTCTGTAATTATCGTAAGGTTGGTAATCCGATTTCCTTCCTCGTCGTCTCTTGGCAGGTTGTGGTGCTCCCCTCTTTTGTATTAGTAATTCAATTTATAATGCCTGCTAAAGCTCTTAACCTTTTTAACTGCGAATATAAAAAAACATTGTCAGGGGCATTAACAAGTTAATTGCATGATATAGATTCCCAGCTATTGATACATTTTTTTTTAAATTATTGGGCTTTGTTTGTAATAACATTTTCTATTAATTGTTTATTATATCTGCATGTTTTCTGTGGGTAGTAATAGAGGCAATGAAATAATATGATGAATCAAAATTTTAATTTAATTTACTTGCATTTTACTAAGAATTAATTTTTTAACAAATTTCTCTTAAGGGAAATTAGCTATTGAGGTCGTACTCTTGGCACGATTTTCAAATATTTCTTTAAATGTCCATCGATCCTACCCAGGAGATGATGAAAATGAGGTCCATTCAAAGTTATATATATATATTTATATATATATATATATATATATATATATATATATATATATTTGTCTGTTAACACTCTAGCGGTCGCAATTTTTGTTTGGTCGTTACGAAACTCCATATTTAACCGATTTTAACCAGACCAGAGGGAGAGAGCGGTATAAGAGGGGGGATTTTCGAAAATTAAAAATATCTCCATTATTAAGCATCGGATGGAATAATTGTATAGATCCAATCCTATTGCAAATTAAATTTACTATAATTATTATTATATAACATTTATTTATATCTTGGATATTAACCGAGATACTTGCATTTTTATGAAGTCTGTGGTCAGGTATTGTTCGGATTAGGTCGGCCATTTCCGTCATTGCTCGGCTCAGGTGGAGGCTTCTTCTAACCTTACCTGTCGTTTCTAACCTTACCTTACCTTCCTTACTTTGTGAGATTTATGCAAATACGTTGTATTTATCCGCCGCCCCCCTTCTTTAGTTCTTGGACTACTAATATTTGAGTTATTAAAATATAAATTATTCTTAAAATTCAGTTGGGAATTTATTTTAATTAACTGATAGATTTCTCATTACGGGTTGTATTCAATCAAGGTGGTATTGTGTTACCAGTTTGCTGATTTCTCTATTGTAAAATTTCACATGGGAAATCTGCTTAGTTTACGCAGCCCCTGCGTGACGGACTTTTCTTATTTTTTTTTTTATTTATTTATACAGGAGAACCCGCACTTGGCTATTTGCTCAAAGTTTCACAATGTAAAATGAAAACAAAAATATAGAAAAATAACAAATTAACTGGGACAACAAATAAAAAATAAAATACAACAAATAATCATTAAATACTAGTAATAAAGATAATTAATAAACATTAGATAAATAAACATAAATAAACATTAGATAAATAAACATAAATAAACATTAGACTAGTAATAAAGACAACAATTTAAAATGTTTTAGTGAAAAAAAATATGTTATTCCTATATGCTAGTAAATTTATATTATTATTATTTTTTTCCTTTTTTTTATTTAGTTTTGTATCCCATGACGATGGTGATTAGCATTATAAGGATGATATATTTACTCCTTCGTGTGCTTACCTTTTTTTGCACTTTTATGTTATGGAAAATATTACTTTAAATCTGATTCTTTCTCATATCCGTGCTTTGTCCAAAGAATATATAAAGTTTACCCTTTTAATTTTTTTAGGGGTGCTTTTCTATTTTGTATTAAATGTTTTTGTAAATTTTGATGTGTTTTAGATATGTTAGTATTTGTGGAATATATTGGTTGCTGTCAGTTAACAGTTCTGTCATATCGTGGGGCATGTGAAGGTTTTCTCGTTGGATGCAGTCTGTCAGTATGTGTTTTATCGTAAGGTGTTTGATGCAGAAATTGCATATAGGGTTATCAGACATAATGGGTTACTAGGAATTAGAACATTCTTAGAGTTCAGTATACCGACCATCAAGACATTCTAGAATTGCGGGCTTAGTATTTCGTACTGTATAGAAAGACTACTTGAAATTTAGGTGACGAATTCCCCAATGCTCCATTCACTTTAATTCTATAAGTAATATAAGTTCATTGAAATTGCAGCTTCTTAATTCTAACATAACTCCCTGAAATAGGCGCTTATCACAATAACGCATATTTATATTTTTGGGGGCTAGTACGTTTACCATTTGCGGTTGCATAGTTGCGGAATGCCATGGTTGCATTCACAACCGTACTTACTCTTCTATAATATTATGGAAGGTGATCCATAGTTAATCTTAAGTACACTATTAGTCCGTTTTACGCAATCTGATTACGGTGCAAATCAACTTTCTGATACAGGCAATTGTTGAATTTTGCCTAATTGATATTTTTTTTCGTTAGTTCATTAAAATTAAAATTTGAAAACATTGAAATAAATGTAAAAAGTATTTGGCGTACTTTAATGTTTTCACCAACCACAGAAGTATTTACTGCTTCAAAATTCTCGGTTCGTCTTGACTGCCCCAACAAGAAAAAGTCGTTGTTCTATTTTATTTTTATTTCTGAAGGCTAGTTAGTGCTCTTCGAGCCTTTGATTCGTTTCTTTAGAGGACACAGAGTGATGGAAAGTAAGTTTGAGGAAAGAATTTGTAGGTAGGTTGAAAAATGAAGAGTGGAGAGGGAGAGAGAGAGAGAGAGAGAGAGAGAGAGAGAGAGAGAGAGAGAGAGAGAGAGAGAGAGAGAGAGAGAGAGAGAGAGAGAGAGAGAGAGAGAGAGAGAGAGAGAGAGAGAGAGAGAGAGAGGGAGAGAGAGGGGGAGAGAGAGAGAGAGAGAGAGAGAGAGAGAGAGAGAGAGAGAGAGAGAGATAGAGAGAGAGAGAGAGAGAGGGAGAGAGAGAAGAGACAGAGAGGGTGAGAGATGAGAGAGAGAGAGAGAGAGAGAGAGAGATAGAGAGAGAGAGAGAGGGGAGAGAGAGAGAGAGAGAGAGAGAGAGAGAGAGAGAGAGAGAGAGAGAGAGAGAGAGAGAGAGAGAGACAGAGAGTCAGAGACCCAGAGAGAGAGATAGAGAGAGAGAGAGAGAGAGAGAGAGAGAGAGAGAGAGAGAGAGAGAGAGAGAGAGAGAGAGAGAGAGAGAGAGAGAGAGAGAGAGAGAGAGAGAGAGAGAGAGAGAGAGAGAGAGAGAGAGAGAGAGAGAGAGAGAGAGAGGGAGAAGGAGAGAGAGAGAGAGAGAGAGAGAGAGAGAGAGAGAGAGAGAGAGAGAGAGAGAGAGAGAGAGAGAGAGAGAGAGAGCGAGCTATGTTTGTAGGTCCAATCACGTAGGAGGGAGGCTCGCTAATTGCCGGGAGGAGGGGATGAAGAAAATCCTCACCAACTGACAACTTTTTATTGGTGAGGGAGGGGGCCGCTAGTATCACGCCGCGAATACAAACTCACTCTACACCTCCCAGCACTCCAACCACTAGATCTAAAGGTTCTGTCATTTAACCTGTAAACGCTTTTTTTCTGGCAGAGAGAAAAAGGGCATTCATATTTTACAAAAACCTCAGAGTGTGGACATTGACAACTCTCCAAAGACCATCGCCGTTCACGAATTATGAGTTGTTTGAACATCGTAAGGACTATGCCATGTACAGATGAATAAAATAAATACACTTCTTAAAACTTTGATACAAAATAATGTATTTTTTTAAATATTTTCTATAATGACTAGAGTCACTATTCAATTTTGTTTACAGTAATTCGTCAAGTTGATACGTCTGGTCGGTTCCAGTATAGCACAATAATTGTAACAGTGGAGGATAACAGAATAAGTGGATATATGAGAAGAACAGTTAGCCTATTTTTACAAATGAGTTGTAATATTGTTAATTTTTGCCAATTCAAATATACGAGAAGAAAACTACCATAAATTTTATTTAATGAGTTTAATGGAGCTTCTATCTTGATTTTGTTTCAATTGTAACATATATTGAAGAATTATTAGTGAAGAAAGATGATCAAACGTGATAACATTGTCTAAGGAAACCAAGATAAAAGACCGAAGATTCTGTGACTCAATTTTTCACTCATTAAAATTAAGAATGACTTTGATTTGGTTTTTTTAAAGTAAGAATTTTGTAAGTCATTGCTATTTTGGAATTTCTAGCAGACATTTTTGGGAATAGAAAAATAAAACCCCTGTACCGTATTCGTACTATGGAAATGGGGGCTCCATTTTAGAAGTGCAGCTTAGAAGGGCGAGAAGTTAAGTTTTGTCAGCAAGTATCAAAATTATTGGAAGTAAGCTTAGTAATGATATTTGCCGAGGAAATTGTTTTCCTCATGACAACGCGACAGAAAAAAACTTGAACTATTTACTATTTGCTGTTGATAAGCGCTATCCATATCGACTTATAGCAAGGGAGGGGAACTATTAAATGAGGAGTATATATTCATGATGGGAAAACGTCATACTGACATTCATAAATACGTCACAACTCTCTTGGATGGTAAATTTCGGTACTAAAATGCCTGTTGAAATAAAACTGCAAAATGGAATAGAACTATTTTACTAGTGTATTTTAAATTTAAAACTGAATTATAAGCGATCAAACAAAGATTAATCAGATAAATTCCAAGGAAATGGAGTGTACATTTCTCGCTGGTAGAGGAAAAGCGACTACCCAAATCAGCAAATTGCTTCTCCTAAGAAAGGCAACGAAGAATGGTAGGTAAGCAATGAAAATGGGCCAGTAAATAAATATTTATAATATTTAAATATTACTCCTCAAGAACGACTTATGATTTTTAGTAAGCTCATGTGAAAGACCAAGGCTACTGGCGCTGAAAATGAAAAGTTAAATATAAAACAGGTTAATTAAAATTTTTAAGTCATTTACCTTCAGTTATGTAGACTTTCTCTTAAGAAGGAATTCGATAACAGCTGGTTAGAGCTCTTCTTCAATATTACTCAGAATAATGTAGTAACAGTAGTGTTACGCAAGTAATTGCATATTGGCATGATTACATTCAACAGAATCATTTCACTGAAAAAAAAAAAAAAATGTTAATCTGTAAATTTTACAGAAGACATTTAATAAATCACATAACTCTTTTGAACAGTCATAATATAATTTACATTAATTTTAAAAATGTATTTATTCGTTTATATCGATTGTTCTGGTTTGTATTTATGGGTACAAACATCTTTATTATTCTCATTTTTATCTTTCATGTTGACGATCATTATTTTCTTAATTAAATATTTTTGTTAACTAATTTTATCCCGCCATTCTCTGTCACGGCAAGTGGAAGGTCTTATAAGACGAAGTAGCCGTTAGTTTAGTTACATTTTTTTGTATTAAAATTTCTCCTGATGAGGCGTCTTTTGGACGCAAAACTGTTAGATAATTAAAAAAGGTCTTAATAATAATTTGAGGTTTTCATTTTTCGTTTGCCTTCCACCATCAATTAGTTAAGCTACATGTTAACTAGGTTCTATTGTCACAAGACGTAGGGGAGAGTAGGGTAAAAGCGGGTAGTCGGGAGCGAACAGGGTACTCTTCCTCTTTGCCGTTGTGTGTACTGCAGTCGGGCTGATAACGGTGCAACTACAATCCACCTTTGAAGAAGAAGCAGCTGTTAATTACGTTACATTGCTAGTCGTTATTGTTTAGTGTCATTTATAATGTCTATTTTCGTGGTACCTGCTTAACATCATGATCGAACAGGTTTTCTTATTCCTATGTACTGCGCTCATATTCAATTTAGAATTTCTGTACTTCATTTCATCTGTAATACGATTTTTTCATATCCTTTACCCTAGCTATATAGTAATTGTCTAAAGCGTTTGCCATGATGCAATGTTTTCTGTGCAGACAACCGGGTATCAGCTTCAATATGAAAGGGTCGTGAAGGATGGGTACAAAATTCCTAAAGTTAATGGAAATGTGCACATGCTAGATTTTTATGAGGCCAATAACGAAGTATGGCGATTTTGTGGGACTTCGCAAGTAAAATTGCAAGAGATAGTAAATTTAATCGTAAAATACCAAGGGCCGAAAGACTGGCGTTTTGCCGGCCCTTAGAGATATTGTGTGTTTCTTTATTTATTTCAATGTTTTAACGCATCAAACAACATTTTTTATTAACAAAAAACATTAATTTGATTAAAAGTCTTTTATTATTATTATTATTTATTAACGTCCACTTTTTGCAACCGAGACGTAGTCGACGGGTAATGAAAAAGTTACCACCCTTTTCTAGCCAGGGTGGGATTTTAGGCCGGTATTTAAAGCATTTCGTCACTAAATGCCCCCCCCCCCCCAGGCAAGAATCGAACTCGCCACTCTATTTTCACCAATACTACAACTTTAATAAAAGTCTTTTATTAAAGTTAACGATATAAAATTCACACATACGAAAAACATATGTACCCGATTTTTACCCTACAAATGGTTAAGTGTAACCTCTTTGGTTAGAAGGTTATCTTGTGGTTATGGGACATGATGAATGCGTTAACAGATGGGGACATCTTTATTTGAACAAAACTTTGCTTATTTGTGGTACAAATCTCCATGATTTCTGGAAGACAGCTTTGCTCTTCTATTGTATACGTAATTAATTGCTATTTATTGTTTAGTCATTTAAATGTCTATGGGGTATGTTAACTTCATTCGAACATCCTTATTCCAATGTACTTCATATTTTTAGAATTTCTGTACTTCATTTCATCTGTATAATATTTTCATATCCATTACCTAGCTATATAGTACTAATGCCAATGAATGATCTGTGCGGACACTTCTTCGTAGGTAAGTCGTGAAGCTACAAAATTTAGAGTGGTTTTATAAAGGTTTAATGGAAAGTCTGTATGGTGGATTTTTATAAGCGACTATTGTTCGTGGATGGAGTTAGACGGTAGAACATATTTTTATTACAATCTTTCATTCAGTTTTATTATGTTGATGTATTCCAGGTTTTCATCACAGCTGTAGTTGCCCTAAAAAATATTGTAAGAAGGCTGAATGAAGTTTGGTTTACAATAGTAGACCTTTGATTGGCTAGGGAGAGCTAGCTACACTGTGCATAGAGGTAGTAGATAGCGAGGGGAACAGGAGTTTGTGCTTTAGCTGTATTCGCGAGAAGCTGCATTTTAAGGCACTCGGCTGCATTATTAATAGAGCCATTCACATTGCATACAGCCCTTGCGTTCATCGAACAGACACCCCGCAAGCCCTGCGTTACATCTGGAATATCCTTGGGTAGAATAGGAAATGGCCTGGAAATCTCATTAAAAATTCCCCTTTTCCTCCTAATGCACATTGTCTGCCGCTTCCCCCTCATCATCAGGTACTAAGCCCAAAACAAGGAACCCGCTTACTTACCACTGAATATCCATTCAATGGCATTATAATATGAACGATAAAAATGAAATAGTGAGTTCTCGAGAGTGATACAAAAACTAAATTAATTGTCTTTTGGCAAATAGGAGTTGCTCGGATTCACAGGAAATAAATAAATAAAATACCTCCGTCAAACTGCTGGGTAGCAGGAGTCAACTGAGGAAATCTGACTTTTGAAGAATTAGACAGTCGACAGAAATAAAATAGACGATGTACTTGAAATGATAATTATAATGTACGTATTTATAAAAATAATAAGAACAGTATTGATAAAGGTAAACGGAAAGAAACAGGCATTCAGTTTGTAAACTGCACATAAAAAAAAGGGTCATTACATGTTGATCTGAAACATCACTACATGTTGAAATGTGTACAAGCTGACCTAGGAGCCTTTTAACACTCCAGTAGTCGCGCCCAGCTTTGCTACAAAAGTGGTCACACTGTATCTGTCAGATCGCATTTCAATCCCAGTAATAGTATCATCTCAAACTGCAACATTTGAAAGGAAATTAAAGTAAAATACTGTTACTTACGAATAAATTTATTTTATGACAAAAAACATTAATTAAAATAACAGGAATGATGGGAAACAAGTATAATATACATATATACAAAATCAGTCTTCTATATTGACAAAGCAGGCTTTTTTCTTTGTAGATTCATTACTTTTCATTCTTCTGACTTTATATTTCCGAATTAACTGGTCTTTCTTCAATTTTTTCTTCTTCAACTGTATCCAGGTCTTTGTCTCCTATTTCATATTCTACAGCAGGAGGAATGTGATTTACACCGCCACTTTCTTCATCCACGTCTACCTCAAATAATACTCTATGTATTTTCTTCACATCTTCATCGTTTGTAATATCATAAAAAAATGCTTGGGGAAGACATTTTTGTTCTGGATCAAATAAAATTAAAAATTTAAAATCACAAGTACAAATTAATAAATTTTGTATTCATTTTAAACAAAAGTGGTCGCGAGGTATATCACAGATCTTCTCACTCCATTGTAACAAAATAAATTTACTATCATTATTACATTATTATAGCTATAAAATGTTTTAATTTACTTAGTTAATTTAGTATTTAATCTTAGTTAATGAATTTGATAAAATTATAAACATTTGAAAGCAAAATAATATACATATCGCGCTACATGAGAAATAATTATTAAAATAAACAAAATAACATTAATAGGAGAAGTAGACTGTAGGTTAAATGTTTGATCTCCTAGTTATGTTACCAGCTTTGAATGTTGACAGAGTGTAGCTGCATAGGAAGACGACCTCCCCCAGCAAGATAGGAAGCACGGCACCAGTCCCTTCGCAAAGGGTGTCTGGCAATAAAATATGAAAGCTATCAGCGATCTCACAGATCAGGCGCGACTACTGGAGAGTTAATACCTTTGACATTATAATTCCGAATAGTACACATACGGACGCCAAAGGATTTGAAGTATCGTCATTTGAAGATTTATTGTTCCAGACTATTAAGAAGTATCTCCAGCCCTATCAGCGATTTTCCCAGAAAAAGCTTTAATCCTCTTTTTTTATTAATCTGAACATGAACATCTAACCAAATGCCCGCCCTCCATACTTAAGAATAATATCTGATCTCTAAAACCAATCGGCTGCTTAGATTTCCGAACGAATTCACGATGCACTATCCGGGCTACAATGTTCAGTCTGAACACCTATTTCCATCTTGAAAAAAATAGTAACCTTCCCGACTTGCCATCTCCTTCTCCGCCATACCGGCAGTTACCTCACTGTCCAAACCCCTAACTGCGGACGGCAGCGTATTTATGTGGGTACAAGTATATATAAAATCACGGCCGGAAATGGAAGAGGATACACATGACACCATTGCGTGGGGGCTTTGCAACTCGATGATGGTATCGAAACAACCTTTTATTTTATTGGGGCCATTTCGCAGCTATCCCAACTTGTCATTACTCTTAAGTCCATTGATTTGTTGGTGGAATTTCCAAGGCATCTTCTACTTTTGTATATCCCAGCAGCATATTTGTAAACTTTGCCCGGCAGTTTCACAACCATCCATGTCTAGTTATCAATATTCTGATGGTACTATTAACGTTGGCGTTTTAAAAAATCGTGCTAACTTACCATGTATTATTGAAATGTTCTGAGTTTGAATGAGCTTCCCATGAATAAGGGTAGTGAGGAGGTCCCTTCGATCCATTTGTGAATTGAGTGGAATGTATGACGAATTAAAATATCATTGTGAGGCAAGAGGCGATATATATTGGAGTAATACACGTTATGGGGGAAAGCCTATTGCAGGGACATTTAGGGTTAGGGTGTTAGGTAAATCAAATAAAGGGTTAGAAACGCCAGTATAAATGATACTGTTATAAAACCTACTTACCTACAGACAACTAACTCAGTAAAACTCTAGACGGCTTGCAGATGGTGCCTTCGCATCGAAAGCTCTTGCTAGAAGTACTTGATCAACAAGTGCAGCAGCGACCACAGTGCGAGTCAGCAACGACAGTCTACACCGACTGATATGACAACAGTTATTTGTTAATTTATATGTGCAGGATGATTAGGATGAGGATGATGCAGGTGAAGACCATGATGGTATTGTTTCAGCTTATACGAATCTGGTACATTCTGATTTGGTATTCTGACAGTTGGAAGTGACTTCTAATGTATGTAGGATGAAAAAATTGTTGGCTACGCTTCCACTATAATATACATCCGGTACAATCTGGGTGTATGTACCTTATATGTGGGGGCTTGTCATGGTTGCCTTGGAAACGTGGGACATTGCAACTTATAATTTTAAACGTGTGAGTAATCACATATCACATACCCTCGATACATTTCCTCTTTCGGTCTTCTCCTTACTCTCCTTGTTTTTCATCGTGATCACCTGCCAGGCCCTTTTAGAGCTTACTCGTCCATGTTGGTTTTCTTTCACACATCAAAAACATAGATATTGTCTGTGGGCCAAGGCTTCCACGTTGTTCCAGGCCTTCTCGTCCTTTCCTATCACCCCCATCCTCGAGGCTTGAGGCTCTGGCAGCGAGTTTCCCAGAGGTCCAGGCGGTCCTCTTAAAGATGAGAGTGTGATATGTCATCCCCTGACACGTGCTGGCTTCATTCTTCGTGGACTTCATTCTTCCACGAACATATGGAAATGTTATATGAATAATGTATGTGAATATTAGAATGGTTCAAACAACATCTGGAGCCATTCTTAATCAAAATGTGTCAGAAAATCAAACTTCATCATGAAATATGTGATAAGTCAAAAAATAAAAAGAGTACGAGTGAAATTCTTTTCTGTTATGATGACAATGAAAACTGCTTAGATAAATGACGGAGAGAATCCATACAGCTTTTGGAAATGGCTGTAACAGAGAGAGAGTGGCTAGATAACTGTGTCGATACAATGGGCTGGTCAATAATGCAACACGGTCCTTCAAAGAGGGTCCATATTCCAAGCAGGGTCTTTCTATTTGTCCTTCATTCCCTTCTACTCTCTGCCCTTTGTTCATCTCACAAAGCTTCCTTTATACCCGATGAATATTTAGAAAAACAGCGGATAATTGCACAAACCTGAATAGTTTCTCTCTCACAGATCTTCCTCTGTCGCTCCCCCTTTTTTTCTATCTTTCTCTTGTTCTCTTTGTTGGTATTTTCGTCTAGATCTTCTTTCTCTTCATTTTTCTGCCACCCTCTTACATTATCAGTTTCTCTCCCTCATATACTCTCATTTTCGTTTCCTCTTACTATGCCTGTCTTTCATTTTGTCGCCCTCTAACTAGGTCTGTCCAAATTTATTTTTAAATCTAACTTTTGATATCTGCCCATGTTCCTGTCTATGTTATTCTGGCGAATATATTTGTATTCCCATTTGTTATCAGTAATTATGGCTCTCTCGTATTGTGACGTTTTAGATTCCTCCTTTTCAGCAAATAAAAAATCTGGGAACCAGTTGCTCTGCATCACTCTCACATTGATTGTTCTCTCTCTATCTAGCAGTATATACTACATTCGATCTGGGTCTCTTATATCAGCATGTGGTTCCATTTCAGAGCCTGATTTCCATTCACGTTTATGTGGTTCTCCAGCACAGTCCTTCACATTACCTCTCTCCCCACCTCTCTCTCTCTCTCTCTCTGTCTCTCTCTGTCTGTCTCTCTCTCTCTCTCTCTCTCTCTCTCTCTCTCTCTCTCTCTCTCTCTCTCTCTCTCTCTCTCTCTCTCTCTCTCTCTCTCTCTCTCTCTCTCTCTCTCTCTCTCTCTCTCTCTCTCTCTCTCTCTCTTCTCTCTCTCTCTCTCTCTCCTCTCTCTCTCTCTCTCCTCTCTCTCTCCTCTCTCTCTCTCTCTCTCTCTCTTCTCTCTCTCTCTCCTCTCTCTCTCCTCTCTCTCTCTCTCCTCTCTCTCTCTCTCTCTCCTCCCTCTCTCTCTCTCCTCTCTCTCCTCTCTCTCTCTCTCTCTCTCTCATCTCACCTCTCTCCCATTCTCTCTCTAAAACTTCTCTCTCTCTCCTCGTCATCCCTCTGGTACTGCCCCTCTCATCTCTCTCTCTCTCTCTCCAGAAGACATAATAATTCAGAGAGCATTTAATTCAGCAATCAGATATATATTCAATGCTAAGAGAGATGAGCACATAACATCATACATGAAAGCTCTGGGATGGCTCTCGTCTCTCATCTCTCGTCTCTCTCTTCTCTGCCTCTCAAAGAAAATCCCCCCTCTCGGAGTACCCAAAAATCTTTATGAGGGTTTTATTCCCATGAATAGTGAAAGATTGGGAAATAATTTCAAACTGGCAGCCTGCAGAACCAACATATTCTCTCATCTCCCTCTCTGCTCTCGCGTCTCTCTCTCTGCCTTACCTCCGAAATAAAAGCATCATCCTCATTCCGAAAGGCCTGCATTCATCTCTCTCTCTCTCTCTCTCACTCTCTCTCATCTCTCCTCTCCCTCTCCCTCTCTCCTCTCCCTCCTCCCTCTCTCTCCCTCACCCTCCCCCTCTCTCGCCCTCTCCCTCTCATCTCTCTCTCTCTCTCCTTCTCTCTCTCCCTCCCTCCCTCTCTCCCTCCTGGCTCTCTCTCCTCTCTCTGATCTGTCTCCCACTACTCTCTCTCCACTCCTCTCTCTTCTCTCTTCTCTCTCCTCCTCTCTCTCGTCTCTGTCCTCTGTCACATCTCTCTCACATCACTCTCTCATCCTCTCTTCTCTTCTCTCTCTCTCCCCACACTCTCTCTCTCTCTCCATCCTCCCACTCTTAATCTTTGTCTCTGTTCCACTCATTTTTCATCAACTTGAATCTTATACGTTGTTTGAATAAATTTTTGTTTACGGCTTTCAGTTAACCCTGAGGCTTATCTATGAGATTAATTTAGTAATTCATATTAATTTCACATCTCATCTCGAATATAAATCTGTCGTCATATTTACATATAAAGAAAATGAAAATAGAACGAGACTCGACATTTTCAGCATACCTGCTGGAAATATGCTTAATTTTAGCAGCGCCTGCGTGAAGGCCATTGTTTCAATAATGTCAGTCAGAAATAATATTCGTGGCTTACATGTTATCCGGTTTTATAATTTAATTCCTCGTCAGAATTGCGTGAATTATTCAACGAATTTGAGGCTGATTCAGCGAAGGAAGTCTCTCCTTACATGGGCTGAGTTTGCTTTTGATATTAACTATTATGTAAACCTGGAACGGCGGTAAATTATAAATATTCTTTCTCTATCAATTAAGTGGATTGATGAAAGTGGTGTTTCATAAATTCTGACCTATTGACGATCATTTATACCTCTGAGTGTGGTTGACCCATTTTTTTTTTCGGTTGGCTTTACAGACCTTGGAGATCATTGACATTGTCACTACTCTGTCTATAGTTGTCGATGGCTTACCAGTCCTCTAGATCAGGGCTTCTTAAACTTATGTAATTTACGACCCCATTTATGATTGCGAGTTTCTTGACGACCCCATACAAATATAAAAGAAAAATAAATTAATATTTTTTGATGATTATTTATTAGGTAACAATATACATATAAATATGAAAATATATAAGTTTAGAATTCGTTTTGAAACATACTAAAATCTAAAATTAAAAATTGCACAAAAAATTATAAAATTGTATATAATAAATACAATTTTATAATTTTTTGTGCAATTTTTAATTTTAGATTTTTGTATGTTTCAAAACGAATTCAACGAAGTTTCAAAAATAAAAGTGGATTCTGACCGTCTTAATTCTCTCGAATATATTCAAGTAGTTGCGTGGTAAGTATTAAATTAAAGTTTAATTTAATACTTACCACGTAGGCCCTACATACATCCGGAAGTAGAAAATCGCCTCGTCCTTCCAAAGGAAAGATAACCTTCTTTTTGTAAAAGAAGCATCGTCGAATCGACGAAAAGGTTGTAACTGTAGATAAAACATATTCGTCGCATCGACGAATAAGTTGTAATTGTAGATAAAGCATATTCGTCGAATCGACGAATAAGTTGTAATTGTAGATAAAGCATATTCGACGAATCGACGAATAAGTTGTAATTGTAGATAAAGCATATTCGTCTAATCGACGAATAAGTTGTAATTGTAGATAAAGCATATTCGTCGAATCGACGAATAAGTTGTAATTGTAGATAAAGAATATTCGTCGAATCGACGAATAAGTTGTAATTGTAGATAAAACTTATTCGTCTAATCGACGAACAAGTTGTAACTGAAGATAAAACATAAATTGTATTTTTATCTCTCGCGACCAGAATTTTGTTACGCGACCCCAAATGGGGTCACGACCCATAGTTTAAGAAGACCTGCCCTAGATGGATCCCATATTGCTCTTCTACCCATCTCTTCTTTGGTCTCTCTCGTGGCCTTATACCTACCACTGTCTAATTCATTCTATAATATTGGGAGCCGTTTGTATTATTTCTTGCCTCACGCCCCGGCCATTGTAACCTCTTAGCTATCATATCATGTGAAAAAGAATGTCTCGTTTCAGAAATAATCTCTTCTCCTGTCATCCTTCTCGAGAGTCCAAAGTCACCATCCTACTTTGGACCTGATGCTAGTCTAAAAAACCTGGGCTAAAACATTTCACAAACATACATTATTTCTTATTTGATGACAGAGTTATAGACCCTTAGCTCCAAGGCTCAGTAGATTTTCCTCAATCTTACGACTCTAGAAATCGAGAAAAAAGTGTAGTTGACACTAGTTATTCTTTGGAGGATTTGAGTATACTAGTAGTTAAGAGAGGTTACTGTAGGTTTGAGGTATTTGAATCAGGCTTCGCATTAGCTTATTAATAGTGCTTGATCAATTTGCTTGGAACAAAGTTTTATTAGAGTAAAACAAGAAATTTTTATTGACTAAGTCACTCCTTCACATTATTTTTTATTAAAAAATATTGTATTAAAACTGCCCTAGGAAGGGAAAACAATAAATGGGAAGAGAATAGAATATTTTATGTCATTTTAAACATCCCAAGATATTGGGTAAAGAGAATAAGGAGTTTGAGGGGAATTTTTAGTTTCTATATAGCTGGAGGTGAGCTGCTTTGTATGTATGAGGCGGCTGGTCTAAGTGCTAATTCTAAGGGTGTAAAATATCCGAATTATCTCATAAACGAGAGAGAGGGTATTCCTCTGAGTTATCAGCCAGTTTCAGGCCTGGTCAGGACTCGATCCTTAAACTCTCCCCTATTTACCCCCTCCCTTGTATCGCCAACCCCTTGAATTATGATTTCAATATTCTTCGACAACTAGTTATCACGAAATTCGTTTTATTTTATCTCAAAATTTCTCATTTAGAATATTTTGATTTTTCTAATACGAAACTTAATCTTTGATGGAAGAATCACATTTTCAGTACCAGTAGCATAATGTTTAATTCAAACTTAAATGTTATTATGGAAAATCTCTAATAAGAACGTAACGCAACATTAACACAGGTCTGAAAAAAAAATCAGTAAACAAAGAATAAACTGTAGTAGCTACTACAGTGGACAGAGGTGTGTAGAAGGGCAGCCATACATGATTAGACACATTTTCAAATCAGGTGCCATACAAATTTAATTATTTATTATTTTATTTTGAATATTACAGTCTGCATTTAAATGCTTTAGGTAATGTGTGATATGTACAATACAATCGTCCTCCATCACTCTCGACAGAAGCTACACCCCTTCACCACAATGAGAGGAGCAGCCTCTCCCTGCCTGGCAAGGAAGTCAAGAGCTAAGGAGGAATGACACTTGATAAGAAAATAGCGACTGCTATCACTTCATGTTACACTACTATAAGAGATCTCTGGGCCATTGTCTCTTGAGGCGCCGTGGAGGGGAATAAGGATGAGTGGTACTGGAAAGGGCAAGGACTTCTGGATTAGGATGATTAGATAGCCTGCTGCGGAATTTTCTGAATCTTAATGTCCTATACAAATGGGAAAGATATTAAGATCTTTATGGAGGGTATGGTTGATGATATAATATGTAGCATCTACTATGGTGCGCAGGACTTTGGATTGAAAAGTCTTGATGCGTCTGATGTTCGAAGGTTTTGCTGTACCCCACACTTCTATTGCGTATCTCCATATCGGTTAAAGTTGTAACTTGTATATTATTAGTCTCTTTTCGGTAGACAAGTGTGATCTTCTAATTAGCAGTCCTTAAGGATTTCCAAATCGTGTGTTAAGTTCCTTTCTTTTAATTATAGTGTGGGATTTCCAAGTAATTCTGGTGTCCAAATGTAGTCCAAGGTAGCGTACACAATCGACTAAAAATTTAACAGAACCCAAACGTATAGTAGCAAACAAGGATGGCCTCTTTGGAATGAGGATAAATGGCTATTGATTCACATTAGAAAACATGGGAGGAAGAACATGATGGAAAATGTTGGCTCAGAAATAACATAACTGCCGATTGTGCCAGTAATTGAAACATATGATTCATTGCCTTCGGTTCGGTCCCCGTGCGTTTTCCAGCAATTCGTAATTTAGAACTCACTGCTTCATTCACTATTCATATTCATTGATAGGAACTTTTCAGAGTTGCTAGTTGGGTACACTCCCCGTGTTATCTGCGTATATCATTTCATGTAACATCCTAATTTATTTACAGGTTTTAATTATTGATCTCATATTACTTTTCTTATGGGCGTCTACAACATAATTTAGAACAATAAAGAGCTTCTAATTGTAAGCACTATGCAATTACCGTAATTCAGAGTCTAGGCTTTTATTTTTAGACGATAATTTGATGGACATGTATAAATTTTAAACTTTAGTTCACCTGTAAGAAAGAAAGTCTTTTCTGATTGATATCGATAATAGAAATGTAAGTCTATTTCAATCGGTTATTATACCTTTAACTGTGTATTTAATAAATAACATATTGTTACGTTTATTACAAAAATAATAAACGTCGATTATTAGTGTTCTTTTGGATTTCAAAATTAAACTCACACACTTTAGCGTTTTTATTACTGCACAATTTATTTGACGGTGCACTACATACGTGGTAAATTACTCTCCACTACTGCTCATAACATGCACTGATGAACTACACTTCTTATTGCATAGTACAGTAACTCAAGATCACGCGAATCACTCACAAAACACTGTACTGCACTGATCTTCACAAAAATTCTGCACTGCACTGATCTTCACAAAAATTCTGCACTGCACTCAACTAAATAGTAATGTATCGTGCGAAAACAATATTATTCACTAGTAATAAAATTGAGAATCAACTAAGTGTCGAGCAAGCTGGGCCTCCTTATGGACGGGCCTTGAGTTCAGAGAAAAGGGTCCAGACTGGCCTAGGTCCCAGACTGGAATCGCCTGTAGCATTCCTGGGACTATCGCTTCGGCAGGTTTGCCTTCATTTACTTCGTTAAATACGTGATTAACTTTGCGTAATTTTTCAATAACGCAGTTTTCACAAAAATATAAAATAAACCATAGTAGGACTTGACTAAAGATTACCTAACTTGATTTGTCGAGGTTCTATATTAGCAAACCTTTACGACACTTGGTTCATTTTTGAATTATTATATCAGCAATGAAAACCAAATGTCAAATGTAATAATAACGAGGAAGAATGAGAAAATGTTAAACTTAATTTAAAACCCGACTTTAATTCCAGTATTCAGAAACTAGGTGGAAGAATTTGCAATTAAATAATTCTTATTAGTTAGTCAGTAGCAGTTCTTTGTCGTTGGCCAATTGGTAGGTATAGACGCGATTTCGATGAATTTTGGGGGAAGATTTCTTATTGATATCTTAAACAACCTGGACTTGTACTTACTAGTCAATATTACTGGACAGATGAACTCAATTACAGTAGGACCATAATGCCCAGAGAGAGACAGCCAGTCTCACCCCCGGGTTGTGAGTGATGACCAAGAACCCCCCATTTCTGAATCGTCCCCCCTTTTATATTTGAGCTGGATCTTTTGTTTAAGTAGGCTGGCCATTTACGTGATTGCCGCATCCTTCCTGGTTAACAGATTGCCTGGCTTCTCATTGTTATAAATGCCACAATTTTATTTTAGCGTTTTCAAACTCCATGTTTAGTCATTGCCATTCAACGTGGAATCTTATATTCAAAGATGGTCAGCAGTCGAAATAGAGACTGCTTTTGGTAAAAATACAAGATAAAAAATACCTCAGCTCATATGTAACACACCGAAAAAATGTACTTTGACAAATCTCACTACGAAAGTGTGGCCTATGACTTTAGGTATATAACTTTTTCAATGTCAAATATGACCGAAGCTGAAAGTATTTCTTTTTTGTATTCAAACTAAACAAACTCTCACTTATGTTCATCTTGCTTTCATATACATACTAACCCTGCAGCTCAGCCCTTGACTATTTCTAGTATTTGATATCAAGTTTTGCCATTTTTCGCGATTCACAGAATGCCTTCTCCTAATTTGCATGCAAGATCTGAAATGTTCCTCCCCATGCCTTTAAACCACTGTTGCCCAGACCTACATACGTGTATTTTCTTGCTTCTTCATGATACCCTGATTATAAGATAACGTCAAAAAATAGGATGGAGGTCTGCCCATTGATAATATAAATTGAGTGATCCATGTAGCAGAATACAGCAGCAGGGTGGAGGGGAAAGGGGTAAAATAAACGTTTATTTTTGACTAAGCCAATAGTCAAAAATGAACATTTAATGTAGAAAGATTACATCTTACTCCCCCTATGCCCATTAATAATTTCTATCGATCATTTTGAGTATTGAAAATACATCTTTTTAGAAGCAATAGTATTAGTCAATATTAGTCCAGTCAATATTTCTGAATATATATTGGTACGATAGGGGTACAAAACTAAATAAATAAAATTAAAAAAAATATAAATGTACTAGTATATAGGAATAACATAATTTTTTTATTAAAACCATTTTAAATTGTTGTATTTATTACTAGTCTAAGGTTTATTTATGTTTGCTTACCTAATGTTTATTTATCTATGTTTATTTATGCCTTATGTTTATTAATTGTCTTTATACTAGTATTTAATGATTATTTGTTGTATTTCATTTTTATTTGTTGTTTCAGTTTTTTTTCTATAATTTTGTTTTCATTTTACATTGTGAAACTTTGAGCCAAATCGCCAAGATGCGGGTTCTCCAGTATAAATAAATAAAACAAATGACACCATGCAATCTACAAGAATATTTATAGGTATCTCTTCCGCCCCATTTGAGCCAGAAAATGTTGGGTGAGACGAATTTTGATGATGTGAAAGCGAACAATGATACTGTTTAAAAATCTACTTTTAGTGGTCTAATATTCTATTCGATGTCGAACTCATCCTGTGTTGTTGACTGCAATTTTCGGTGTGACTTCCTTTAAATTAATTTTGGTATATTAAATTCCTTAATAACTAAGAATTATAACCATTTTTTTGAGGTGCTGGATGGTGAAGCTGTGCTACCTATATTTGAAGATAGAGAAGCGGGGTAGTGGCTATTCTTTTAGTATTTTTAGGAAGAAGTCATCGACAGACCTGATAATACCGGCGGATTCTTTCCACCACCCCCAATACAAGATGTCAGGCCTGATTTTCCTTGTAGACAGGCTGTTGAATGTGCCGTTGGATGAAAAGAACTATGAAGCTGAGCTGCGCCACATCAAGTGCATAGCATCCAACAACGGCTACAAGGATGGGGTGGTGGACAGACTAGTCCAGAAGAGGCTCCGTCGGAAGTTGACCATGGATATGGAGGTCGGCGACGGTCAGGTGAGCCGAAATAAGGACGTACGTTTCCCTCTTTCAATTCCGTATCTGGGCTCTGTGTCTCATAAGACTGGAAAAAAAAACTCAAGACACTCGGGATGACGACCGCTTTCAAAAGTCGACACTCTTTGAAAGCAATGCTCCCGAGGGTCAAGGACCCTGTTGACTCACTCAACAAGTCGGGAGTTTACAGGGTAACATGCTCTAGCTGTGAGGTATCGTACATCGGTCAAAGTGGGAGAAAGATTAGAACCCGGCTGAAAGAGCATGTTACCAGAGACACAGAGTTCCATGCCCACACCAAGAAGGAGGGTCATGTGAAATCTGCTAAAAAGAATGAGCTGCTCTACGAAGCAAAAAAAGGCAAGACCCTGAGCATAGCCGAAAATCTATTCATAAAACTAGATAGGATGGAAAAAGGAGGCCTGAATATTAATAAGACGGGAGAAGGAACCAGGTTGAGGCATGTCTCGGAAGCCTCTCTCATGGCTCTCCGGTCCCGAGGCCTCAGTCACAGGGAATCCTTCACATCATTGTGAAGAGGTTAGTCGTTGTCTCGCTTCACTATTTTCCTTTTTTTACGTTTTCTGTATGTTTTGCTTTCTGTAGCTCCTCCGGTGGTTGTTCCTGCATTTTTGTTTTTTTAATTTTAATTGGAATATTCGCTTTTTAATATTTATTCTATTTTAGACTTCTTACTTGTAAAAATTCATTTATTTATTTTAACTATTTATTGAAATATTGTATATATTCTACTGACAAGTTTTTAATTTTTAATTTTAATCTGTAAAAGTATTTTTTTCTTATTTCTGTAAATGTTCACTGGGACATTAATTTTAATTTTTTTTTTTTTTAAATTTGTTTGTTTTAACTCTTGACCATCGACATGTACATAAATTTTCTAAATTGTTTAATTAAATGACATATTGTACAACGTTTTTATGGTATTTGTTTGCCAGCAGGGCACTGATGATGGAGCGTATGCTCTGAAAGCGCTCTGTCGCAACGAATAAAGAACAGTGAAGGAAAGAGGCGTTTTTTCTTACCTGAGATCAGAATTATAAGTCTATTTCAAACTATATATATATATATATATATATATATATATATATATATATATATATATTTACACGTAGTATTGGGTCTATGAGTTTATATTTATAGTCCATCATCATCAACCAACGTTATTGAATTGAATTAATTCCAGCAACATATATTTCAATTACTCATTGCAGCCCGCTGGAAGTTTAATTAAAGTGAATGGTATTCAAATATCTGTCAATGTGTGCACTACTGGACGTCTGGGAAATGGAATGCATTAGTAGACATTATCAATTATACCATGATTTATGGGGAGCAGTAAATCTAGCGTTATGTATCATTATGATAATAAAGTGGTTGAAATTATTCCATTCAGAGTGTAATGAAAATAGCCATGTGAGTCATTACTAAATTAAGTACAGTCACTAGTGATTAACATAATTAATTCATAAATTAAAAATAGTGTATCTTCTTATCAGACTCGAAGTTAATATCCATAATAGGATTAGAGGATGTGGCAACTTAAGTTCAATTTTATGTAAAAACAGTTTTCAGCTGTTCCCATCAGGTAAAAGCATCGGCCTTTTAGCAGTTTTCCCTTAAGGGAAATCAGCTATTGAGGTCGTACTCATGACACGAATTTTTAAAATGTTCATGAAATGTCCTTTGATCCTACCTAGGAGATGACGAAAATGTAGTCTGTTCAAAATTATATATATATATATTTGCCTGCTTACTCTCGTGGTAGCAATTTTTGTCAGACCATTACCAAACTTGATATTTTAGCGTTTTATGTAAAAAGAAAGATCAAGTTTGTTAATGGCTGAGATCGGATAAGTGGGAAAGTAGAAAATTTTGGAATTTCAAAATATCTCCGTTGCTTTACGTGGAATCGAACCAATCTTATTTCAAATTTAAAAAAAAAAAAAACTCTATAATTTTACCTGTACCACGAATATTAACCAAGATATTATCATTACATAGTTTTCGGCTTCCAGTAAACCCCCACACCCCAATAATAAGCTGTTATTTTATGAACCACTTTCTTACAAGGTTAATTACCAAATATTGTTTTCATTGAGCTTATACTTTGTGAGATATATGCAAATACGTTCTCCTGATCCCTCTCCCCCAGTCTTTAGTTCTGGATTAGTAAAATTTGAGTGATTGAGTTAAAAATTATTCAGAATCATTATAAATTACAGTGAGAGATATAGTAAATAGTTTTCAATAAAATTTGTATGTTATATTCAGATTTATTTCAGTAATTGTTTTTCGTTTCAGTGAAGAATATTTCTTTCAAGCTATTGAGGTCTGACATGTTGGCTGACCTGCTTGTTTAAAATTCTGGCGCTTTCCATTGTGGTCGTAACTAAATGGTTAATTGACCAAAAGATTTCTCATTAACGTTTGTATTTATTCACTTAACCCCTTCAGACCCAACTCAAATATTTTGACTAAAAAAATTGTTTTCATGTTCTATATGTTTACAGAAACATGGGAAAAATAGGGAAAAAAATCCTTTTTCCCTAATTGTAATTTTATTGACAATTTTAAATTGTGTCCAATATATTGGACATCGGGTCTCAACAGGCATATTTTTTACAAATTATTCTACTGATAAGGATTTGGATAAATAAATAAAATACACTTTAGTAATATTTTTTTTAATTGATAATAAACAAATTTACATCATAGATAGTTACAAATAATAAATATTGAACAAAATTTAACTGTGAAATAATATAAAACAATTCCTTTCTTTTGTAATGCACAAGTGGCATTTGCATTTAACACAATTAAATTTAGTTTTTTTTGTGCAACCTTTCATTTTGCATCTACTTGCATCTTTTTTATCATCAATATCTGGAAAATTTTCAAATCCATCATTCCTAACATCAGAATTTGGTCTCACTTCAGCTCTTGCTTTCTTTGACAGGGGTTCTTCACTACTGGATTCTTCAAGACTAGTTCTTCCTCTTTTTTTTCTTTCCATTTCTGAGGTAAAACATTCAGCAATTTGCATTTTAAAATTTAAAAGATCTAAAATATTGTTTATCACATCAAAATAATAATCATAAAAGTCAATAAGTAAATTCCTCCATAGAATAGAGGTATTAGTGAAATGCAACACTTGAGACCCAATGTCCAATATGTTGGACATCCATATTTATTAGAAAATACAATAACCAGGAAATATTTTTTTTCTTAACAGATATGACTTCTAGAGGCTTCTGGCTACTTAAAAATAATTTTTCACTTATATACATGCAAAATTAAATCTATGAGACGTTTATTTAGTCATGGTTTTAATAGGAGAAACAGCAATATCAAAAATTGGATGTTCAAAGCGCTAGAAATGCCACTACAACAGGTATAAACAAGAAAAAGGCTTCACAATTGAAAGGTTAATACCTAAAATCATTATTAAAACCGCTTTTCTGCCAATGAATATCAATCCATGGAGATATAGCATTGAAATAGGCATGTCCAATATATTGGACAGTGGGTCTGAAGGGGTTAATATCCATGGTGCTGTTAAGTGTTTCCAGTGAGTAGCTATATCTATTGTAAGACTTCACGTGGGAAATCTGCTTAGTTTACGCAGCCCCTGCGTGACGGACTTTTTTTTTACTCTTATACGTGAATGTAACATAAGGTTGTTGCCTTTCAAGGTTGGTAAACGTTCGCATAAAAATCTGAGATCTTCCCTCATTTCTCAATAATCATTAAAGTCCCTCGCTATTCAACTCAAAACATCGTTGAACCTCAAAGGTGGGAACATAACTATTATTATAGAAAATACTTTAGATTGAATTTATGCCAATACAGATGGAAGTTATAACTATTGATAAAGTTAAGAGGGCGTGGTTAGGCAACAGGTCGGGGAATACACTAGCCGACGGAATTCGCCAAATACTCACCTATTCTCACTGACCTCAAACTCCAGTAATAATACGCATTCCGCTTCGTCAATTAGTAATATAGATCGATATATCGACTCTGACCAACAGGCTGCACAGCTACTGTTGCTTTTAGCAGGCTCGATTATTTCATCACATTGCTGAACCTGAAGCTCTCTTCTAACAGTCCACTCAATAGACAAGGTTATTTTTTTCTAGAAGATTCCCTTTAAGAAAAAACACTCGTCGTACTAAAAAAAAATTATATATATAATTTTATAACTTTGTATATACAGGTACACAGACAGTAAAGTAACGATACACAAACTAAAGAACCGTACAACCTATGACCAATACAAATCAGAGACCTTATAGAATAATTAAATCATATTAACATAAAATTATTAAAATCTCCAAAGCCCATTTACTATATATGTTAAAAATCCATCTAATTGATAAGTGGCAACAACAATTGACTAATAAAAGACAACATTTAAAACTTATTACAAACATTAACACATATTTCAACAGCAAATACTTACAGACAGGTGTCTACATTACACAATTAGCAGGATGTGGTTCACAAATTTTTACTACCCACGATTCATCATAAAATACAACAATACTTGTCCTTTTGATTGCACAACTCCACAAGCAAGTCATCACTTAATATACGACTGCAGACTATTGACTAATGAACGACAAAACTAAAACAAGACATTGAAAAACAAAAAGGCAAATTTCCAATGGAAGAAGATAAGTTATTTTTGAAATATTTGAAGAACATGCTTTCAACACAATTTATAGTTGAGTTGATGTGAACTTGAATACCTGCAACAGCTGATGCAACAACTGTGCTTAAAATAACTACGGATACTCAATAATCATTTTTTTCTCTTTTTCAAGATTGATAATCTTCTCTTTATATGTTTTTATTTTTATTTAACGTTATTGTTATTAATTGTTTATATATAACTTGTACTCTTGAAATAATGTATATATAAATTATTTGTAATACACTTGAAATGCATGTGATATGCTAAAATGCATGGGACATGCACAAAATTCGGATCGGAAAATTGTATATTAAATCTTATTAAAAATTAAATTATCTATAAATGTAGTTCTGTTCATATAGTAACGTTTTTATTACAAAACCAGTAATAAACGTTAAAAAGAGTTCTTTTGGATTACAAAGTCCATTAATTCACTCACGGTCACTGAAATTCACAAAAGACGACGGCACTGCACTCTCCTTTACTTCGCGGCTCTGCAATGTCTTAAAAACGAGGTATGCTGATGTTCAGGTAAATTGTACAACCCACCACACGAAAAAAATTTACATGAACATCAACATCCCTCGTTTGACAGATCTTAGTGGTAAGTAAACAGATCTGGACTAAACGTAAACAACTAATACGGTGAACAGAGCATAAAACCCACTGACTGACGGACAACCAACTCAGTACAACTATTAACAGGCTTGAAGATGATGCCATCGCATCGAAAGCGCTTGCCACTGGTACTCAACCATCTGCCAGTGACGACGGTCTCCACCGAGAGGTATGACAATAGATACATATATATATATATATATATATATATATATATATATATATATATATATATATACAGTTTTGAACGGACCTCATTTTCGTCATCTACTAGGTAGGATCGATGGACATTTGAAGAAAAATTTCGAAAATTCCGTCTTGAGTACAACCTCAATAGCTGATTTCCCTTAAGGGAAATATGCTAAAAGCCCCAGCCCATCCGATTTCTCACAGGCACTCTTCAATTTTATTTACAAAAAATATCATTGTAAACAAAAATAACCTGGCTTACAGCAGAACTCTAAAATTCTAATGAATAGTTGTTGTCCTATATTGTTATCTATTCTAACATTTCTACAAACAATGCAATAACTATATTTGGAAATAAAGTAGTATTAATAATTAAGAATAATCAGCTCACCAATTGTAGTACTTTAAAAAATAATATGTTCTTAATGTGATTAGTATTTTCCTGACGGTTCGGTCAGTGTATCCTGTTTTCATTAATGTTAATGTATGATACATTTTTATTAATATGGTTCTAAATTTTTACATTCTGAATTTTTTCTGAATAGTCATAACGGAGTATTGTTTTATTGTGTATTTTAGCCTGAATGAATATTTTAAAATTAAGACAATCTTCCACTTACCTTTAGGGCGTTTTAATGAAGTTATTTACTCGACAAATATACTCGTTTTTTAGACCTTTCATCAGATCTAAAAATTTTGTTGGGTACTTTCGAATTATAGTATAAGAGAGTGTTTGTTTTCAAACAAGGTATAAATTCTTTCCATAAATGATTAAAAAAAAGTGAAAATTAGTCTTTTTGGTTTTCCATTAGAGGATCTCTGGAAAATAGAGAGCTGACTAAGGCGGATTAAATTGTTATATATTAAATCGAGACACACACTGTCTTGGGCGTCAGATGAATAATGAAAGAGAATTCTTTCATGAAGTTGAAACACTTTTACTTTCATGTTGACATTTCCTCGAACCGCTCTAGTAGCCTGACTGTCCTTTGAATAATTAATTTCGGATACAGGTTCGTGACATCGTTGGTAATTCGTAAATATTGAAGCGTCCGGCTAACTAGACGTTTCTTACTCCTCATGTACAACTATCCAATACATTATTCGATACAAACATTTAAACCAATTCTTAAAGACATTTAATAATTGAAAAGAAAATTAAGATATTTATTAAGCTAAAAATTAAAAACGTCCAGGCTTCGTAAATTAATCATAATTCTCCTCTCTAGCTCTCTAGAGATTACATCAGACTATATATTCTCTCTGCCCGTCACACAGAGGGTGCGCAAACTAAGCAGATTTCACACGAGCGGCTGTAAAACACTATTGATCTCAACACAAAATATATTTTATATTTCAAAGTAAAACTTCGATGAGTAGAAGTGGGGGTTTACTGAAGGATGAATTCAATAAATAAAAGTCCGTCACTCAGGGGCAGCGTAAACTAAGCAGATTTCCCACGTGAAGTTATACAATAGAAAAAACTCCATACGAGAGCCGATCAGTTACGGAAACAACCGACCTAGCTTTTGGCGGGAAACATTTAATATAAACGCAAGTATATCGATTAATATTCAAGATAGAGAATAAATGTATAGCATAATACATATAGTAAATTTAATTTACAATATGATTGGTTCTTTACTATTTTTTGATCCAAAGTATGGTAACGGAGATATTTCGAATTTCCGAAATCCCCCCTCTAAACCCCCATCCCACTGGTCCGATTTGAGCCATTAACGACCTTGATCTGTCTTTTTTCATAAAACGTTTAAATATCGAGTTTGGTAACGATCAAACAAAAAATGCGACCGCTAGAGCGTTAACAGACACACACCCACACACACACACACACACACACACACACACACATATATATATATATATATATATATATATATATATATATATATATATATATATATATTGAACGGACCTCATTTTCGTCATCTGCTTGGTAGTTCGATCCTACGATGGACATTTGCAGAAATTTTTCGTAAATCGCGTCACAAGTACGACCTGAATAGCGGATTTCCCTCAGGGGAAATCTGCTAAAAATTACTCTCTTAATATCTGTACTAAGAAGAAATGTATAGAACAAAACATGTAGAGCTGGAATAGTTTGACAATAGTTATCCAATTACATTTTTTTTATTCGACTCATTATTATTAGTTTGTTATTACGGGAGAATTATAAATTTTCAAACTCCACAAATCCCAATATTCTTTGTCCGATTTCACCCACTACTTTAGTATTGAATTAAACAGTTAAATATCGATTATGGTATAATTCAAATATGCATATTCGACTAAACAACCTGAAATTTTACTTGATGACATCAAACAACATATTTGCATGTGTCACACAGAATTAATGTTCAACGAAAAAAATATTTTGTATTTAAACTTCAAATAAAGTTCAGCATAAAAAAGCTTATTGTTAATATGACATGATTAGGAATAGGGATTAAGGGAATGGTAAAAACATTCAATGTTCAAAATTTATAGAATATTTTATTTACAATAAGATTGGTTCTATACGATTTTCCGATATTTATAATTTTCGAAATGCCCCCGGTCTGATTTTGGCCGTTAACGAAATTGATTTTTAGTTTTACAAAAATACGCTTGTATATCAAGTTTGGTAACGAAAAGACCAACCTTCGACTACTAAAGCGATAAAAGACTAATATATGCACACACACACACACACACACACACACACACACACACACACAGATATATATATATATATGTATATATATATATATATATATATTTATATAATTTCGTAGGGCCTTCATTTTAGTCAACTCCTAGGTTGGACCGATATACATTTCAGCAAAATTATGAGAAACACTTAAAAGCTTATTTCTCCATAAGAGAATTCGGCTTTAATGAGGAGTAGAAGTAGAGGTATACTGACAAGAAAGAATAACATGCTTAATATTTGAGTTATGATGCAATGTATGTAACAACAACTGCAGAGCATCAACAAAGTTGGTCCTATAATATTTTTCTATATAATTTAGAATAACGGAGATATTTAGAATTTTTGGAATACCCAGTCTAATGTCCACTCCTTCGGGTCCGATTTCAGCCATTAACGTATATGAACTTTAGTGATGAATAAAACGATTAAATATCGAGTAAAGTACAATCAAAAAAATATTTTTGAGTCAATTGATGACGTATTCACACAACCGGCCCACAGTGGGCCGGATGGCCGATCTAGGTGGAAAAAACTGCTAACTTGTTATTTTTTAATGTTTTATCGTTTTATTATTATTATTATTATACAATTATTTAGTCGTAAATAATAACCACAATATATAAAGAAAATAATAACCACAATATATAAAGAAAAATCCAAAACATAGGTAACAACTGAAATCACAAAAGAAGAACAGTTAATGGGAGATATTATCAGTTAATCATCACTATCACTATCGCTATTATCGCTTTCTGAATCTTTATTTATATTAGAACTTGGAGGCTGCAAAAGCGGTAGCACATCCTTATGTAAACGTTTTCGACTTTTCCTGGTCTCCTTCCTAAAATAATTAATTAAAGGATCTGAAGTCAACAACAGCCTTTGTGCTAAATCCGTATTTGTATCTATTCGAGAGCATTTCCGGGTATAGCACTCTCGAAATCGCCTCAAATCTTTATTTCGAGACTCCCGAGCCTCCTCCGATAGGCACAATGCACTTTTTAATTATTTGGGTGCTATGGGTCAAAATTTTATGAACAGTCACGGGCATGTAATACCATGAATATGTACTTAGGTATAACGTTCTTGTATCTTGAACGTATGTCTGGAATTTGTCGACATTAATCTCATAGCCAGATGACAAAGTAGTCAAGATGATGTAAAATCTTTTTAAAAGTTCGTCGTCTAATCCGGTTATAGTGGCACTTTTTTCGTGGTTTTTGAAAAATCGTCTTGCCGTATTTCCGTCATTGCTTGTACCAAATCCGGGTTTAGGCCTATCAATTATTAATCCCATCTCATCTTTAAATTTTTTTTGAATTTCCATTTTTCGATTTTTTATTTCTTCTTTGTGTTCATTGGTTGTGATAGCCCATTTTTTTATAATAAGTCTGTAACTTATATGAATGAAGCATTCCAGTGACCTAATCCAGGCATGCAATGGGGAAATTCCAAAATCATAATTTTCTTTGATATCATGAGATACTAATGGATTAATATCATTCATCAATTTAGGAGTTGCTCCACATATATAACATCTCTGACTTGATTTGGTCCCTGTTAGAGCATTACAAACTTTTCCGTCCACCATGGTCAGCAAAAATTTGTAATGAACACTGATATTTATCAACGGAAGGATCAAAAAGGTCAAACACCTCCACTCTTAATATTAAGAGTGGAGGTGTTTGACCTTTTTGATCCTTCCGTTGATGATGGACCTCCACCAGCCAGCACAAATCCAGATTGATATTTATATTTTCCAAAGTTACTTTAGTAGGTTGCTCTATTTGTTGTTTATTTTTATTTGTTTCTGTAATAGTCAAATCGGTGGTTTCTTTGGAAAACATAAACTTTAGCGGCCTGCAGTTTCGTGTGGACGAAGGAAAAGGATTGCTCCAAACTAAATTTTCTACTCTACCTAATTCGTGCATTTTTACAGGAACAAATGAATAAGAAAATAAATACTCATCATCGGCATCCTGGTCTTCAAATTTCTGCTTGTACCTACTATGACCACTGCTACCATCACAACCCCATTTACATATCATTAGAAATGTTGTTTGAGAGGGGAAATTTAGAAAAACTTTGCTGTGGGCAAGAACAAGTCTCATAGTTGTCAAATCCACTATGGACTGTACATTGAAAGTGACGCAATTCTCAGTAACTACCATATCTCCAGGTCCAGATGGATAACAATCGTTTTTTGTTTTTCCTAATTGATAATAAGATGGATATATTTTATGATTAATGTTTAATGCATGATTCCGAAGCAACTTATATGAATTTTTTGACAGCTTACAGTCAATGAAAATAGCTAACGCTTCTTCGTTAGTAAATGGGCGGGTTTCATTAAGATTACTCATTCGAAGTTTTTTAATTTGAGTAGCTACATCAGATGAACAAAGAGCTACTTCTTTAATGATATTAGCTGCGTCACGTTTTCCCGACGTTCTTACAGCGACTTCAGAAGCAAACACTATTTCATTTAAAGGTCTTTTTATAATGTCTCCTATTTTTGTTTTCTTCGTTTTAGCACAGCAGTCTTCAAATAGCTTAATTGGTCGACCTCCACAAGTAGATGGCAGAGGTTCCTCTTCATCACATATACATATAAATGTGAAAATTTTATCCAACCAAATAGTATTTTTTTAAAGAAACAAATCTTTGTATCGTCCAGCTTCTTGCCATTTAATTTTAATTTTTGACAACAAAAGGTTTAAATGACTGGTCAATTTTTCCAATGAATGTTGTTGGATATTTTTCACAGCAAATTGTGACAAAATGGTCTCAATTATTGTTTGAACAGCTTTGCCAAAGAAGAAAAACGTCCCGTCTCGTAATCGTGATTTCTTTTTCTGAAAATAGCCCGTACGACAAAGTTAGCAAATATTAGCAATTCTATTTTTTATTAAATGTTAGTTTGTATTATAAACAACAACAGACATAATTATCTTAGCGGTATTATGCGGTATATTTTTTTTACAGATGTTAAAATTTTTTATTTCGTATAATTTTGAGATATTGTTATATTTTTATTATTAACTTACCTATGGATATGGTGTCCATTTTAATAAAACTGTTTAATAATTTACTTTAGATAATTTAAATACAGAAAAAGCAACCTTTCTAAGTAAATTTTTAGGTAAAACTGAGCTGCAAACTTGTTAATCATTAGAATGAAAACATCGGATTTGTGTACTCTTGTGATGTTTGTACTGGTGCAAATTCCAAAATACCATGCCATATTGGTTTAATAGACGTTCCAGGCAAATAACTTAATTAGATGTTTTGATCTCATGAATTATTTTCACCTAGATTGGCCATCCGGCCCACTGTGCGTCCGTTGAAAACAATATTTGTTATTTAAATTCGGAATACGGCTTTTCATGAAATTTAGTCTTATCTTTACATGCGATGATTAAATGGGGATTCTACTGTAGACTGAAAATTATAAGGTACAATTTTCTTTCGGTTGGCATTACAGATCATGGTATTCTTTAGCCACCATTACAAGCATATTCCACTTCTATCTATGATGGAACAGCAGGATGGCTTTCCTGCTGTGTTTTTGGTATTTGTGACCGGATGGCGATAGAAAAAGAAATATGAGATAGCCATCATAAGCGAGGCTGAAGTAGGGTCCACGAGTGGGCCGGATCTCTTTGAAAAGAAGGACAACCGTAGGAAACAAAACGAATTTAGACCGTTGACCACCTAGGCACAAATAACCCTCGCGAGTTCAGTGCCTAATGACAAAAAAATAAATAAATAAATAAACCTAGAGTGTCGAGTTCAATTCCTGCCTGGGCAAAATAGGAATTTATTTAGTGACGGAATTCATTAAATAAAATCCTTAGTCTCACCCTGGCTAGAAAAGGGTGGCAACCTGTAGATAGCCCGTCCAAATTACCCTTAGTCGGAAAAAGTGGACGTTAATAAATCATATAATTTATTGCTTGAGAATTTATTACTTACGTGGAACTCCGTAGCGTCCTTCTTCACTCAACCCATCTCATCTTCAGTCTCCCTCGTGGCCTGCTACATACCACTGACGCATACATTGTCTTGTATAGGAAGGTAGTTGGGTTGCTTCTTGCTACATGCCCCACCCATTGTAAACTCTCAGCTTACATATCAGGTGAAATGTACTGTCGCACTTCAGATAGATCTCCTCTATAGTCTTCCTTCCCCAAAGTCCTGGGTCTCAAGTTTAGCCGTTAACGAACATTCAACCCCTTAGTTTCATATAAGACTTTATAAATCGACTTTGGTAACGATAATAAAAATATTGCGCCCGCTAGAACGATAACAGAATAGAGTGTGAGTATATATATATATATATATATATATATATATATATATATATATATGTGTGTGTGTGTGTGATTTTGAACGGATCTCGTTTTTGCCATCACCTGGATAGGTTTTTCGTTTAACCCCATTGATGGATTCTATACTTCTTTATCTTGTTCGAATTTTGAGCAGCTTGGAAAATTCTGAGCTCCATCTATTTGGGCAATACATTGTGAATGGCTTGAAAATTTAATTTTAGAGTCCACGATGGCCGCAAGTTACAAGTATTTGCCGAGATGGAACCTTGGACACGAATAAGTGGGTTTAACTCTATTCGAAGGTGGCAGCTGGCACTGTGCCCTATCACGAACGGAACGTACAGTCAGTTTTATGTTAATTTTCGTTGTAGGAGTCCAATGATAAAACGTTGTCTGAATTACATATTTTGCATTACATCGTCTAGACTATAATTCACTTTTTATACTATAGCAAACATCATTTATTAGAAAAGTTTTGTTTACACCTTTTACGTTTGTCTTAAAAAAACAAGGTAGTTTTTTATATGTATACTCAGAAATTTTTTCGAAATTAATAACCAAAGATGTGGCACACTCACACAGAAAATCATTGAATCCTGCATAAATTGCAAATAGCTAAAGCCTACAAATCAATTTTCTTTTCTGATCTTATTTATATTAGAAAGACCTCCCCCTCTTTCAAATATAACCACCTTAATCTAATAATATAATTATTCTATCCAAGTAGTTGTCGTACTCATGACGCGATTTTCTTAACATTTTTTCAAATGTCCATCCATCCTAAGCAGGAGATGACAAAAATGTGGTCCATTCAAAGCTGTATATATATATATATATATATATATATATATATATATAATTTTCTGTAGACACTCTAGCGGTCGCAATTTTTGTCTGATCGTTACCAAACTCGTCATTTAAACTTTTCTACGTAAAAATGAAGATTAGTTTGTTAACGGCTAAAATAAGACCAGTGAGAGTAGGGTGGGGATTTAGAGAATATCACCGTTCATATCCGTTGGATCGAAAACTTGTACAGAATTAATCTTATTTCAAATGTCCGTAAATTGTTTCTCTAAATTGAATATTAACCGAGATATTTCCATATTTAATTTGTCGGCCATGAGTAAACCCTCACTCCAAACAAAAAGCTGTTATATTTTGTACTTTATTTGAAGCCTAAATACCAAATATTGTTCTCATTGATCTTTAAAGTTTTGAGATAAATGCAAATACGTGGGAAATCTGCTTAGTTAACGCAGCCCCTGCGTGAAGGACGTTTTTACTGTACTACTGTTGTCTGTTATTCTAGAATACCAGTTATATAATTTTTAATTATTTATTCATGTTTATAATTTGGAGCTTATATTTAACCATTCAGTTTTCAATATTTGTAAATCTGCCATGCTTTAATTGTAAAATGATATTGTAATCCATTGATCTTGTTCTCTGCTGTTCTATAATTGTGGTTATTGATTATTTTGATATTTAATATAATTTAAAAAGTTGTTTACTCTTTCTTTGTAAATTAACACTCCTGAGAGTTGACCCTGAATAAGTTGATATATTTTCCTAAAAGTTGGTACCACTGTTGCAATAATGAACACGTCTTTTGTGACATACTTCCACATTAAATATATTTTATCAGATCAACATGTTGTCACCTCTGTCAACCATTTCCTTCTTACGCGTAAACTTATAATTACTTCATATTTGGACCAGAGATTGTTCAGCTTTAGATCTGGGGGCTACAGCCTCATCTCGTTGAACAGTAATACAATTTCTGTCACAGGAGTACGTTTTCCTCCTTATCTTCATTGTCTGAGCATTATCCATTGCAGAACACTTTTGTTGCATATACAATAAAAAATTTTCAAGACAGACAGATATTTTAAAATTCATTAACTATAAGAATGAAAAGATATTTCAATGTTTTATCTTTTCATTTCGAGGTGACGAGGCAAACGAAACCTTTATTATTAAGAAAATACGATTATAATACGAAAATGTCACCTCTACTTTTAAAGAAATTGCAAAACTGTTTGACAAATAAAGATTTAAAATTTACATACAAATGAATTAGGATGATATTTTTTTTAAAAAATGAGAAACTTTCAATATTCCACTAGTATTTGGGCTTATAAGACCGGATAAGTAAAGGAAAACTCAATAGACATATTGCATGTTGGAAGCCTTTAGAAATAAAATTAAAGATATTTGTAATTAACAATCTTTTTGACATTTGCAACGGAGTGGAGATACTAAAGATTTGAAAGTTAAACCGAGATTCATTTTAATATAAATTTTTATAAATGGCATACTTAGGTATAAAAATAATAAGTTGTAACTTGGAAAGTAAAGACATAGAATTAGAGACAAGATGTGTTTATTGATAGTATTAAACTGTGCACAGTGAGGAAATAAGTACTCCTTATTTTTAATGGTCTGTTCATGAACACATATGATAGCCCAAATAGACAGAGGTAAAATGACAGTAAAACAAGGGGAAACGTCCACACATTGGAAGAGCTACACTCCAAATTATTATACGCCGATTGAACAGTCCTCTTTCCGTAGAATGCCTCACAAAGAGTTCTTTATACATACACAACCGCAGGTTCACGTCGGTGTACTTCCCGTGCAGAGTAATGCCCCTACAGACGCGGACTCTAAATTTGTAAATGCCTCAGCTGTATACTACGTCGAAACGGAGTATACGTATATCGACGAATATATCGTCTCTCTATAATAGAGCAGATGTCACGTCGCATCTCAACGCTGTATATACAAGAGATTACCACCTCCCGAGTATGTTCAATGTAGAACACTACCAGGGCATGCTTGCCACAAAGTCTAATGCTATATGAGCTGTTAGACATCAAATATATATATATGTAAAGGAATATGTAAAATAAAAAAACAGTCATTACAATACATAATCTATTTATTCATTGCTATCCTCATTACATGTCTCTGGAATGTATTTTCTAAAAAGGTTATACAGAGATATTGGTAGAGGCCTTTTCGTAATGTTGGAGAAGTCGAATTGTTTGAAACGGTTCGACTTCATCCTTACTCACAATGCCTCGTTGTCAGGGAATATACGTCTGTTTGTACAGATAACGACGGGGGTCCTTTGTATGCATTTGTGGTCCTGATATTTAATATTCGCAGCAACGTGTGCTCCTGCGAACAACAGTTTCAGGGTCTCAAATGCAGCGGGCTCTACGTTCGGCTCGTCATACAGCAGTAAATTCCGATTGACACAATCCTGAAATGGAAACTGTGAGTACCTACTGAAATTCGCGAGTATACCATAGTTCAACATGAATTCGCATAGTGGCATTGCCACAGTCCGGCGGCCCATAGAATTCCATTGCATTACATTTACCACTTTTATGAGAAAGCAGTAAATATATCTGCAATATGAATGTTTCAATGGTACATCCGTTTGCATTAATTTGAAATGTTATAAACTGTTCTACTATATCGGTACTCACAGTTTCGTCCAGGTACATAGATACTTGGAGAAGAATGGTACCCTTGGCCTACTTATAGAAATGCGTATAATTGTAACAAGACTAAAAGAAGCATCCATAATGACATCTACAATCAACACAAGTTATTAGCCAGTATCAGCCTTCTGGCCAGTTAAAAAAGTACCCCTTATATAACCCCTTTAATATAATCCCATAATTTTTAAGAGCATAAGAAAAAATTCAAAAAACACAGGTAACATTACCTGGACATAGAAAATAGTTAGACATAGTTTTGCATAAAGGTCCCGTTTAACGCGTTTAAACATAGGTAATCGAAATGTAAAGTGTATCAAAACAACAGTTCAGATAGAAAAGCGCAATTTTTAAAGAAAATACTAAAATAACATTTAAAAAATTTAGAGGAAATAAGTAATAAAACATCTCCCACTAATCATGATTTTAAAATCAGAAATGAATTCTATTTTTATGGAACTGAACTCTTGGAAAAGATAATAAATGCAAAACAAGAAGGAAAATACTCATATACTAGTATAAAGATATATACTATAAAAATACTACTTTTTTAAAATATCAAATAATCCTCCTTCAAAAAAAGTATCATATATCACACAAATACAATGTCATACTACCGATTGTATCAGCTGATTTTAGGAATCATGTTATTCCAGCTTGTGCCCCCTCACGGGTCTCGGCAAAGCCAGTCTAGTACAATGTCACCTTCGCTCATGGACTGTATTTTTTTTCTAGGGATATGTTCCGAAAGGGTTTTACAAAACGCGAAGAATGTAAAATAGGCCTTTTAGAAAGTGCAGTGAAAGTATTAAGTGTTTTTCTTTTAATAAAAATACCCTTTGCTTCCAGGAATACATAATCTAAGCTAAATGATTTTGAATCCATATTTATATATAAAACTAAAGAAATAAAAGGAAACCAAATACACTGCTGAGGGTACTTGTATGGACAATCTCCTATTCTCACAGTTTCTAAGTAAAATATTGATTTAAAAATTTTATTTATTGGTTATATCAAATCTATGCAATATAATATATATAATTGCTAAAACTTTTGGAGGTATCTCAGGTGGGAATGCGGCTTAGATTCCATCTTTATTTTTTTATATAAATGATAATTGATAATACTTATCGAAAATTTTAGGATTAGTGTTGACAAGTCCTTCAGTTCATCTTTTGTCAGCCCTTATTCGATTAATGCATTTTTATTTATACAGGACTCCTCTTGAGATGAACAAAAGCACCTTAACCGCATAGTCTTGAATTTTGTATTATTCTAAAAAGTAGAGGCAAAATGGTTCCTGAATAAATAACAAAAAAATTCCATTTGATCCAACGACCAACGACAAACCAACGGGAAGGTCTATAAGTAAGTACAAGTATGTGTTTTGGAATCTACAGATTCTCTTCTGTGTAGAAGTAGATCGAGTAGATACATGAGAATTAATATTTATAAGTTCAGTATTGGAGATATAAAGGGATATATTAAAGTAGGAAGCGAACCCTTGGCGAAGGGCAGACGGGCACGTTCTACAGATAAATTCTACTTAGGTCCACTCGGAGTAAGATTCTCCACGTTCCGTTAGCTCTAGTTCCGAATCATATTGCACTATTTATCCCGTGTACTCCTTCTCAACTACACTAATCTAATAGCTGACTGTTATCTCTAGTTCCGAATCATATTGCACTATTTATCCCGTGTACTCCTTCTCAACTACACTAATCTAATAGCTGACTGTTATCTCTAGTTCCGAATCATATTGCACTATTTATCCCGTGTACTCCTTCTCAACTACACTAATCTAATAGCTGACTGTTATCTCTAGTTCCGAATCGTATTGCACTATTTATCCCGTGTACTCCTTCTCAACTACACTAATCTAATAGCTGACTGTTATCTCTAGTTCCGAATCGTATTGCACTATTTATCCCGTGTACTCCTTCTCAACTACACTAATCTAATAGCTGACTGTTATCTCTAGTTCCGAATCATATTGCACTATTTATCCCGTGTACTCCTTCTCAACTACACTAATCTAATAGCTGACTGTTATCTCTAGTTCCGAATCGTATTGCACTATTTATCCCGTGTACTCCTTCTCAACTACACTAATCTAATAGCTGACTGTTATCTCTAGTTCCGAATCGTATTGCACTATTTATCCCGTGTACTCCTTCTCAACTACACTAATCTAATAGCTGACTGTTATCTCTAGTTCCGAATCGTATTGCACTATTTATCCCGTGTACTCCTTCTCAACTACACTAATCTAATAGCTGACTGTTATCTCTAGTTCCGAATCATATTGCACTATTTATCCCGTGTACTCCTTCTCAACTACACTAATCTAATAGCTGACTGTTATCTCTAGTTCCGAATCGTATTGCACTATTTATCCCGTGTACTCCTTCTCAACTACACTAATCTAATAGCTGACTGTTATCTCTAGTTCCGAATCGTATTGCACTATTTATCCCGTGTACTCCTTCTCAACTACACTAATCTAATAGCTGACTGTTATCTCTAGTTCCGAATCGTATTGCACTATTTATCCCGTGTACTCCTTCTCAACTACACTAATCTAATAGCTGACTGTTATCTCTAGTTCCGAATCGTATTGCACTATTTATCCCGTGTACTCCTTCTCAACTACACTAATCTAATAGCTGACTGTTATCTCTAGTTCCGAATCGTATTGCACTATTTATCCCGTGTACTCCTTCTCAACTACACTAATCTAATAGCTGACTGTTATCTCTAGTTCCGAATCATATTGCACTATTTATCCCGTGTACTCCTTCTCAACTACACTAATCTAATAGCTGACTGTTATCTCTAGTTCCGAATCATTTTGCACTATTTATCCCGTGTACTCCTTCTCAACTACACTAATCTAATAGCTGACTGTTATCTCTAGTTCCGAATCGTATTGCACTATTTATCCCGTGTACTCCTTCTCAACTACACTAATCTAATAGCTGACTGTTATCTCTAGTTCCGAATCATATTGCACTATTTATCCCTTGTACTCCTTCTCAACTTCACTAATCTAATAGCTGACTGTTATCTCTAGTTCCGAATCATTTTGCACTATTTATCCCGTGTACTCCTTCTCAACTACACTAATCTAATAGCTGACTGTTATCTCTAGTTCCGAATCGTATTGCACTATTTATCCCGTGTACTCCTTCTCAACTACACTAATCTAATAGCTGACTGTTATCTCTAGTTCCGAATCGTATTGCACTATTTATCCCGTGTACTCCTTCTCAACTACACTAATCTAATAGCTGACTGTTATCTCTAGTTCCGAATCATATTGCACTATTTATCCCGTGTACTCCTTCTCAACTACACTAATCTAATAGCTGACTCTTATCTCTAGTTCCGAATCTTATTGCACTATTTATCCCGTGTACTCCTTCTCAATTAATATTTTCTCTTTAATTATAATTATTGTTTACTTTTCCCAATCCATCCAACCCTCAAACACTACTTGCTAATAAAAATAATATAATAGTAAAAGCCAGAAATAATTTAGCTTCCAGAGATATTGACCGGGCACTTAACTAATATAATATATCTTTTATAGACTATTACGTAACCTTTTCACATCTAGAACCAACGAATTACTTTCAATTTAACGTCAACATAGAAAATGTAAGAACCATAAGCCAATTGAGAGTCTATAATATCTAATACATTAAAATATCCCATAAAGGTAATGCCCATTTTATTAAATGAGATGAATTATGCAAGTGGTGTAAAAAATACATTTATAATAGCCGGAAGCATGTAATGTTACATTGCCCTGCACTTGCAAATCACGGAAAACAATATTTACAATCATATATAGTTAAAAACAGGGACGAACGTACATTGGAATTTATGCTAACTATTAAGAATATTGAAATGCTAAATTAAATATATTACTTTATTAAGAGTATATTATTGTCAGTTTATTAACCATTAATTGTTTTTTTGTTTTTGTAGATTTTCCTGAACTATTATATATTGCTATGTATTGGTATATATTACTTATATTATAATAGTATTCGAAATAGTAAATTATTTAAGTAGAATACCAAGCGATACTAAAACCATATTTCCAGACCCCTGGCAACATTCGTGTAATTATGCCAAAAAAAAATAATAATAATTATCTGTCATCTTTTTTACATGTTTCGTAGTCGCTACATACATCTCCCACCTCTTTCCGATTTTACGCATCCATAATAATGGTTGCATATATTGACATTAATAGTTATTGACATTTGATTGTGATTATCTTTAATACTATTCATTTATGTCCTTGTTCCATAAGCAAGATATGTCAATTGGTGTCTTAATCTTTTTTTAGGGTCATTTGATCTGTATTATCACTGAATAATGGCCTGATGTCTTGAACTTGATTAAGATACATTTCATCTCTATTATCATCAAATGTTGTGTTACTTTTAGATTTTGAATTTATCTTTATTAACTGACAAAATGCTGAGTTGCTGCATAGTCGAAGAATATATTCTGTTTATTATGTTGTTCTATATATTCCTGTTAGGGAAACGGGACTTGGAAGAATGGTTCTAACAAGCACGAGAACAACTTTGCAGCGGGAAGGAATTTGTCATGGTGGTTGAGGACTTAGTCAAGTTCAAGGCTGGATGAGTTAAGCCTTCTTATCACGCTAGCACCAAATACGATTCCAAGCATTGTTACAATTCAAACATAATAAAGCAGACACGCTCAAGTTTGTTCTGCGAAAGCAAAGAACAATTACTTTACAAGACTGACGAACAACATTTATGTAGTGTGAAATTGTGTGATTGTATATGTACAATGAACAATAGAAATGAATCACACCTCTTCAAGGAATTTCAAGATATGGCATTGCCCCCCCCGTGTACATAGGTTCTTTCGACAACGCCCTCGGTTTTAGGGACAAACACTTCATGGTCAAACTAACATGAACTTACTCAAATCATATCACCAAATTAACTCTCCGTTATGCGCGGGTCATTTCCAACGACTTTAGGCGCGGGTCACCTATGAAGTGACGATGGAGAAATATGTTGATAAAACTGCTTCTTAGAGTTAAACAAATATAAATACTTATCTGAACAAAAAGTAAAACTATTTTATTTTAAATGTTAGCAAAGTAACACATGAATATGTCTTACAACTATCAAAAATATTAATTTATTTCAGAACATGAAGCAATTTATGAACAATGAAACTTAGCTACTAGAAAATATATAAATATATATATATATATATATATATATATATATATATATATATATAAACTGCTCAAAAATGAATAGGGATATTGGCTGTTTTGTGGTATGTATGGGGCCTAGCATATTTTTTTTTTTATTATTATAAATATCATTAATATTTATTAGACATTATTGTCTTTTCCCCCATAAAAAAGAAATTTAATTAAGATCGATTTAATTAAAATTAATAGGATAAGAAAAAATAACCAATATCCCTATTCATTTTTGAGCAGTATATATATTGTTGGGAGAATTGAATGAGTGGGCGAATACACAAAGAGAGAGAGACCCGCGTGAAGGGAAGGAACAAAGACTAGTGGAACGAGCGAATCTAATTAGGGACCTTCCAGGAAGAACTGGAACCTTCTAAGCCTAGACACTTCTACAAGCATTTAAAAGGGACTCTCACAGTACCCCTCAGTCAGTGGTTGCTCGACGGTCTTCGAGGGATGTTCAGCGCGACTTAGTGCAGTGCGGTAAAGTGTTGTGCCGTGAAGAAAAGTGTTATGCCGTGTCTGTAAGTAACAGTTTATGGCGTGTTTAAGACAGTGCAGTGCCGCGAAGTAAAGGATAGTGCAGTGCCGTCGTTTTATGTAAAGTTCAGTGACCGCGAGTGAATTATTGGACTGTGTAACCTGAAGAACAGTTACACTATCAGTGTAATTCTGTGAGTAGTAATAATCAAGAGTATTGTGCATTGTGAAAATAAATTGTGCAGTGATAAACTGTGAAACTTGTGTGTGTGTTTAATTTTGCAATCCAAACGAACTCTTATTAACAACGTTTTATTACTGGTTTTGTAATAAAAACGTAACAATATATATACATATATAAATATATATATATATATATATATATATATATATAAAGTACAATTAGAATAGTTTAGAACTACTTAATCATTTAATTTCTGCAGGAATATCAAATACAAGAAAACATTTAAGATATAAACGGAAATTAAAACGTTTCACGTCGAATCTTTTAGTGCCATCTAGTTCTACTCTGGTGAGTTTCTTGCCCAACATGTTTTACATAAAGTCTTCTAAATTCATTCTCGCTCCTCTGTATGTACCAACTAAGTAAAGAAGGCCTATATAGACTTTTATTTCTGTGAAGTCTGTCTCTTTGGCATCCCTCTGCTTAGAAAAGTCTGGGTCAACGATTTTTATGAATTCGTATGTGTAGTGCACAATACTATTAATAATCGTCTCATCAAAAAGACAGAACCAGCAGTCAATTTCATTAGTTGCCTCCTTTGCCGCCCCTTTCACTTCCGGAAGGTGTGTTAATAAATTTTGTTTTCCTATTTTACTAATCTATTAAAAGGGGGTTTCCTCCACTCAAAACGGTCAACGATTTCTGTTTACACTTCTCAATATAACATATTTTTAGTGTGACTGCTCATCTTCCTCGTCACTTTCCGATTCCACGTCTGAATCTATACCCCGTTCTTCCCAGCCGTCTTCAAATTCCGAATCTGTGTCGTTCTGTATGTTATAGTCTTCTTCGAAAGGATCCAGTAGTGTGTGGTGGAGTCTAGCAATGTCATTTGGATTACTCAAGCTAAAAAATACGTATTTCCTGGTCCATTTTTCTGAATAATGTTTTAAAAATGCATTGTTAGTCGCGATCACCTCATTGGTGAATTCCATTTTTTGTAGGTATTTTTAACTATTCAAAAACAATCAAGGCACTACAAACTTCAAATGATAAATATGCCTAAGATAAATAGATTAAATTTAGAAATAGAAATAATTACAGCTTTGGTCGCGGTGCACCTGTGGGGTGATTTTAGCACAAGGAACGCTGTTTTCACTGAAACAGTGTCCTGTTTTCAGGAGGAAGGGATGCTAGAAGCATGGCTGGAGGCGAAAGTCGTTGGGTCCACTCAATCGGAAGCTATTGGAAAAAAACTTGGAAGATGGACCTGTCAGGACGCCACGACTAACGGAGGGTTAATAGTTATAAAAAACTAGGAATAAATAAATAACATAAATAATAAATAAAGTGAGTTCCATTTGCATCCTTGTGAAGAGTGCACTGATGAGACGGAAAAGCGCTCTCTCTCAAAAAATAAATAGCTGAGAAGGATTGGGACCTTTGTTTTCTTACCTGAAGTACCAGATTTCTTACCATCCAGTACCTCAAAAATATATAATAAATAAGACATTTTGAAAACTATGTAACAACTATTGGGTCCGTACGAAATCGTACAAATATATATATATATATATATATATATATATATATATATATATATTATACTTTTTTGTAAAAAGGAAAATCAAGTTCATCAAGTTCGGCAGAAATCGGATCAGTGGGAGGGGAGGGGCGGTCAATGGGGAAATTTCGTAAAGTCAAAATATCTCCATTATTATAAGTAAGATTGAAAAATTATTGCATATTAAATGTTCTACCAGCCTTCAGCAAACTCCCTAGTCATGTCATTCAAACAGTACCTTTTTATATCATAAGCCTCTTTATTCGAAGCTTAAATACCACATATTGTTTACAAGAGACCTTTATTAAACGAGATATATGCAAATACATTGTCTTGATGCCCCCGTCTTACGTTTTAGCAGATTTCCCTTCAGGGAAATCAGCTATTGAGGTTGTACTCATGACGGAATTTTCGAAATTTTTCTTCAAAGTGTCCATCGATCCTACCTAGTAGATGACGAAAATGA
This sequence comes from Riptortus pedestris, assembly GCA_019009955.1. Classification (NCBI taxonomy): domain Eukaryota; kingdom Metazoa; phylum Arthropoda; class Insecta; order Hemiptera; family Alydidae; genus Riptortus; species Riptortus pedestris. The sequence continues at coordinate 154,495,845 of CM032229.1, forward strand.
GGTCCGTTCAAAACTGTATATATATATATATATATATTTGTCTGTTACCGCTCTAGCGGTCGCAAATTTTGTTTGATCGTTACCAAACTCGCTATTTAGCCGTTTTATGTAAAAAGAAAGATCAAGTTCGTTAAAGGCTGAAATCGGACCAGAGGGAGGGGGGGGGGTTTAAAGGGGAGGATTTTCGAAAATTCGAAATATCTCCGTTATTATGCGTCGGATCGAAAAATTGTACAGAATCAATCTTATTGCAAATTAAAATTACTATAAATATTGTTATATACATTTAATCCCTATCTAGAATATTAACCGAGATGTTTGCATTTTTATTAAATTTGGGCCGATAACGGATTTTTGAATTTCCCGCCAAAAGCTAGTTTGGCCCTTTGCCGTAACTGTTTGGCACTCGTATGGAGATTTCTCTATTGTATAACTTCACGTGGGAAATCTACTTAGTTTATGCAGCCCCTGCGTGACGGACTTTTTTGATTAGTAACAGTTTAGTGATTGAGGTAAAAATTAATGGGATTCCTTATAAATTACACAGCACTAGATATAGTATTTAGTTTTCAATAAAACTAATATGTTATATCCAGATATATTTCAGTAATCTATTTATGCAGCTCTGAGAGATTGACTAACCTGTACGTTTACAATTCAGATGCTTTCCATTGTTGGGGTTATTAAAATGTAAATTGGCTGAATGATTTCTCATAACCGTTAGTTCACTTAATATTCACGTTTGTTGCCAGTATGTGGATTATTTTATTGTAAACCATCAAGTGGAAAATTTGCATAGTTTACGCAGCCCCTGCAGGACGGAGTTTCGTAATTCAAAAACGTCTGTTTTTAACTCATTCTATTCAGTAGATATACTGGGAAATGCTTTTCAAAAACCAATAATATAATTCAAACATTGTGTCATTTCGTTTCATTTTTCCAAGGGATGTCAAGGATCGGGCTGAAATCAAAGCTGTATTGTTAACCATCCAGATTGTTTTATTTCTTCATAAGGGCGCTAAACAAAAACAATTCAAGAGAAAGCACTTACCTTTATAATTAAACAAAACTATAATAAACCTATTTATGGCGATCTCAAACATTTCTATTATATTTTAGTTTAGAAGAAAGTCCGTCACGCTGGGGCCGCGTAAACTGACATGATATACCACCCACTGGAATATGATGATGAACTAACTTCATCAGTTCTTTATTTCACTGACATTGAGAAGCCCATGTATACAGCAATTTATTATTCACACGTATTATTATTGGAATTTATTCTTTTTCGGGTTTGTATTTAATCACTTCACATCTCACAAGGTAAAATTCCTTGAGAAATAAATAGTGCCTCAAAGAGAATACCTATCATTGGTAAACATTTTGGATTACAACAATGAATGTAATGTTAATGATATTTTTTGTTTCGTATCAAAAGTTTGTGAAAGTTAACAATATAAAAGAAAGAATTTTATTATTTTTATGGGAGTGCTTATATTCAACAATAATTGGCACATTATTTGTTATATGACGTTATACTAATTATTAGAAGAGGTATACTTATCTTAGAGAAAAGTTATGTTAATCTGATATGTCAGAAATCTGATCTTTATTTAGACATTAAAAAAGAATGAATTAATCTACATTTACATTAAATTATGATCTATTGAATTAGGCATTATAATTATTTAGATTAATATTTATATTTTATTACATGTCAATGTATATTTGTAATTTTAGAAATTATTATTATTTTATTTACACATATTTTCAGAAGTTATAATATATTTATAACCATACTAACACTAATTGTCCAGACTCTAGGCAACATATTGTAAACATAAGCCGATAAAAAATATCTATCTGTCTATCTATTTACTCACTTAATATTATTGGTGGTGTTAAATGTTACCAGTATTTAGATTTACCTATTGTAAATTTTAGCAGATTTCCCTTAAGGGAAATCAGCTATTGAGGTTGTACTCACGACGCGATTTTCGAAATTTTTCTTCAAATGTCCATCGATCCTACCCAGGGGATGACGAAAATGAGGTCCGTTGAAAACTGTATATATATATATATATATATATATATATATATATATATATTTGTCTGTTACCGCTCTAGGGGTCGCAATTTTTGTTTCATCGTTATCAAACTTGGTATATAATCGTTTTATACAAACAGAAAGATCAAGTTCGTTAACCGCTGAAATCGGACAAGGGGGGGGGGGTTAGAGGGGGAGAACTTCGAAAATTCGTAATATCTCCGTTATTATGCGTCGGGTCGAAACATTGTATAGAACCAATCTTATTGCAAATGTAATGTTCCATATATGTTGTTATGCACATTTTTTCAATATCTTGATTATTTACTGAGATATTTGAATTTTTTAGTTTTCGGTCTTTAGTAAATCCCCACTCCTACTCATCTCATATTTTCAATATTCTATTATGTTATGAAGCACTTTATTTGAAACTTAAATACCAAATATTGTTCTCATTGAACTTTTAAGATCTGAGATAAATGCAAATACGTGCGCGCACGTGGGAAATCTCCTTAGTTGACGCAACCCCTGCGTGACGGACTTTTTGAATCCATATTATTATTATTGATCCTAGTTCGAAACGGGCTTTATAGAAATATCAAAGCTTTCTCACAATGTCCCTAGAGTGAAAGGGTGACTGAGATAGGAGAGAGTTTGAATTGGTCGAAAGGGCAGTGCTTTCCCTTTATTGGGTCCTGGAGGAAGTGTCCTGGGAGTGGCCGTTCTTCCCTCCAGATCCTGGAGTCTGTCTTATACAGTCAAAGCAACTATTGCCCGGCATTTCGGGAATCGATCTCGTCCTTCCCATCTCATTCAAGCCACCATACAATCCTACTCTAAATAATAGGATTGGGTTCTATTTCCAGATTTAGAGAGGATCTCGCTCTGGAGAGCCTGGAAGAGTTATATAACACTTCATACGGATCGGATAATATCAGTTTATTATCGAAAAAAAAAAAATCTTTAGCCCAACTTCCACTTAGTATGATTATTTGTCTCTCTATTTTCAAATAGATTTCGATTCCATCCTTGACAATATGAATTTATATAGTGACAAACTCATGAAATAAAATCCTCAGTCCCACACTGGCTGGAAAAGGGCTGTGACCTGTATATAACCCGTCCCAATTAGCCACAGTTGCAAAAAGTGGACGTTAATAAATAGTAATATTTTCAAATGGATTGTCAGGGGCTGGATTAACTAGGCAGATTTCCCACGTGCGGCACGCATTTCTACACAACTCAAAAGGTAAAGTTCAATGAGAATATTATTTGGTATTTAGATTACAAATAAAGTACTTAATAATATAACAGCTTATTGTTGATATGACTTGAGTAGAATTGGGGGTTTACAAAAGGCCGAAAAAAAGGCAATCTCGGTTAATAATCATGATAGTGAAAAAACGTAAACAACATTTATAAATCATTACATTTTCAATAAGATTGTTTCTGTACAATTTTTCAACCACTGGTTCCATTTCAGCCGTTAACGAACTTGGTCTTTCATTTTACATAAAACTCTTATATATCAAGATCAGTAACAATTATATTGCAACCATTAAAGCGGTAACAGATATATATATATATATATATATATATATATATATATATATATATATATATATACTAGCTCAGATACCCGGCTTCGCCCGGGAATTCATTTAAGGCTGAATGGTGATGGTTTTTTTAAGCAGGCTTTACATTGCACAATATTTTGACATTTACCCGTCCCAGTGTTTAGGATTGATACCCGTCGTTGCCGGTGAATTGCTAATAATAGAATTATTTGTTCGATAATTCTTCACAGTCTTCGCTATTTTTATATTTCCCGTCTCTTATACATGTAAATATGGTGAATTTTTATTTCAGGCCTCCCTTATAACCCCCCTCCCGTTCGAACCTAAAAATTTTAATATAACTTATAATCATGGAAGAATTAATGCTAATTTACATACCGAGTTTTGTTAAGTTCGGTTCAGCCGTTAGTGCCCGCTAAGGTTTTAACGTATAACTCATTTATACATAGGTATACGACAAAAGTGTATATAACAAACGTTACTCCAAATAACAAAATAAACAACTTTTGTTATGTTTATGTTTGCGGAAAAACCAATAGGAAACGAAATATCGCTATTTTTAATTTCAGGCTTCCCTTATAACCCCCACTCCTGCCCGTCCATAGAAATGTTGGTATGGCTTATTATAATGAAAGCCTCACTGCTAATACACATACCGAGTTTTATTTAGTTCGGTTGAGTCTTTTTTGGCAAATAATATTGTTGACTCCCGCTATAATTTTTAGCGTATAACGCATTTAAACTTCGGTATACGACAAAAGTGTATATAACAAAAGTTACTCTAAATAACAAAATAAACAACTTTTGTTATGTGCATATTTGCCGAAAAACCAATAGAAAACGAACTATCGCTATTTTTAATTTCAGGCTTCCCCTATAACCCCCACTCCTGTTCGTCTCAGAGAAAAATTGTATAGCCTAAAGTCTAAGTTGGATTAGTAGTAATATACATACCAAGTTTCATAAAATTCGGTTCAGCCGTTTATGCGTGAAAAGGTAACAAACAAACAAACAAACAAACAAACAAACAAACAAACAAACAAACAAACAAACAAACATACACGAAAGAAACAAAATGCAGATATGGTGTCTATGACATGTGAAACGAATAGTTATCGCGAAATTTCGCGAAAAAAATCAATGTACAGACAGAGGTTACAATTTTATATATCTATATATATATAAAATTGTAACCTCTGTCTGTACATTGATTTTTTTCGCGAAATTTCACGATAACTTTTCGTTTCACATGTCATAGACACCATAACTGCATTTTGTTTCTTTGGTGTCTGTTTGTTTGTTTGTTTGTTTGTTTGTTTGTTTGTTTATTTGTTTGTTTGTTTGTTACCTTTTCACGCATAAACGGCTGAACCGAATTTTATGAAACTTGGTATGTATATTACTACTAGCCCAACTTAGACTTTAGGCTATATTAATATTCTCTCAGACGAACAGGAGTGGGGGTTATAAGGGAGGCCTGAAATTAAAAATAGCGATATTTCGTTTCCTATTGCTTTTTCAGCAAATATGCCTATAACAAAAGTTGTTTATTTTGTTATTTAGAGTAACCTTTGTTATATGCACTTTTGCCGTATACGGAAGCATAAATGAGTTATACGCTATCTACTAAAGCGGGAGTCCACAATTTTATTTGGCACTAAAGACTCAACCGAATTAAACCAAACTCGGTATGTAAATGAGTACTAACGCCTTCATTATAATAAGCCATACTAACATTTCTAGGGACGGGCAGGAGTGGGGGTTATAAGGGAGGCCTGAAATTAAAAATAGTGATTTTCGTTTCCTATTGGGGTTTCGGCAAAAGTGCACATAACAAAAGTTGTTTATTTTGTTATTTAGAGAAACTTTGGTTATATACACTATCGTCGTATACCGAAGTATAAAGACGTTATACGCTAAAAATTGTAGCGGGAGTCAACAATTTTATTTGGCACAAAAGACTCAACCGAACTAAATAAAACACTCGGTATTTGTATTAGCACTAACGCCTTCCTTATAATAAGCCATGCTAACATTTCTAGGGACGGGGAGGAGTGGGGGTTATAAGGGAGGCCGGAAACTCAAAATAGTGATATTTCGTTTCCTATTGAGGTTTCGGCAATTATGCACATAACAAAAATTGTTTATTTTGTTATTTGGAGTAACTTTTGTTATATACACTTTCGTCGTATACCTAAGTATAAATGAGTTATACGTTAAAAACTACTAATTCAAATCTATGCAGAATGCACAGGAAATGGGAAATATGACAATATGGAGGACAGTGAAGTCTTTCATAAAAAAATAATTGTATTATAAACAAATCCACAGAAACGACGGGTATTTACTCTAAACACTGGGACGGGTAAATGTCAAAACATTGTGCAAAGTAAAGCCTTTCCAAAAAATACTATCACCATTCGGCCTCAAATGAATTCCCGAGCGAAGCCGGGTATCTGAGCTAGTATATATATATACTAGCTTAGATACCCGGCTTCGCCCGGGAATTGATTTGAGGCTGAATGGTGTTGGCATTTTATTGGCAAGGCTTTACTTTGCACAATATTTTAACATTTACCCGTCCCAGTATTTAGGGTTAATACCAGTTGTTGGCATTTGTTAATAATAAAATTATTTTTTTATGTAAAACTTCACTGTCCTGCATATTGTCATATTTCCCGTCTTCTGTGCATTATGCATAGATTTGAATTATTAAGGAGAAAATATTGATATACATTTGAATTAATTTTTTCAGGTGAGGTACCTGGTAGTTCATATTGAAAAGAAGTGTTGAGCAAATTTCTCTAAATAACAGAATAAACAACTTTTGTTATGTGCATATTTGCCGAAACCCCAATAGGAAATCATTATTATTAATTTCAGGCCTCCCTTATAACCACCACTCCTGCCCGTCCCTAGAAATGTTAGTATGGCTTTTTATAAGGAAGGCGTTAGTGCTAATACACATACTGAGTGTTTTATTTAGTTCGGTTGAGTCTTTTGTGCCAAATAAAATTGTTGTCTCCCGCTATAATTTTTAGCGTATAACGCCTTTATACTTCGGTATACGATGATAGTGTATATAAAAAAAAGTTTCTCTAAATAACAAAATAAACAACTTTTGTTATGTACATATTTGCCGAAAATGCAATAGGAAACGAAATATCACTATTATTAATTTCAGGCCTTCCTTATAACCCCCACTCCTGCCCGTCCCTAGAAATGTTAGTATAGCTTATTATAATGAAGGCGTTAGTACTAATTCACATAACCAGTTTGGTTTAATTCGGTTGAGTCTTTAGTGCCAAATAAAATTGTGGACTCCCTCTTTAGTTTATAGCGTATAACTCATTTATGCTTCCGTATACGGCAAAAGTGCATATTACAAAAGTTACTCTAAATAACAAAATAAACAACTTTTGTTATCTGCATATATGCTGAAAAAGCAATAGGAAACGAAATATCGCTATTTTTAATTTCAGGCCTCCCTTATAATTCCCACTCCTGCCCGTCCATAGAAATGTTAGTATGGCTTATTATAAGGAAATCGTTGGTATTAATTCACATAGCGAGTTTGGTTTAGTTCGGTTGAGTCTTTTACGCCAAATAAAATTGTGGACTTCCGCTATAGTGTTTAGCGTATAACTCATTTATACTTCCGTATACGGCAAAAGTACATATAACAAAAGTTACTCTAAATTACAAAATAAACAACTTTTGTTATGAGCATATTTGCTGAAAAATCAATAGGAAACGAAATATCGCTATTTTTAATTTCAGGCCTCCCTTATAACCCCCACTCCTGTTCGTCTTAGAGAATATTAATATAGCCTAAAGTCTAAGTTGGGCTAGTAGTAATATACATACCAAGTTTCATAAAATTCGGTTCAGCCGTTTATGCGTGAAAAGGTAACAAACAAACAAACAAACAAATAAACAAACAAACAAACAAACAGACACCAAAGAAACAAAATGCAGTTATGGTGTCTATGACATGTGAAACGAAAAGTTATCATGAAATTTCGAGAAAAAAATCAATGTACAGACAGAGGTTACAATTTTATATATATATAGATATATATATGTACGTATATAAAATTTTGAACGGTTATCATATTTTCATCTCCTAGGTAGGATCAATGGACATTTAAGGAAAGTTTTCAAAAATGGTGCCAGGAGTATGACCTCAATAGCTTAGAAAAATTCTGCTAAAAGTAAATCATATGAGCAGTCTTCGCTTATAAAACATGAAATATTGGAATATTTTTAAGCAAACGCAAACGGTATTATGAAAAATGTTACCAAACATTTTATCATTGATTATTATGTGAGGTAATTTAGTGTGCAAATTACCTTCATTTTATTTCATGAAAAATATTTTTCAGTGCTTAGAATCTATTTTTGTACAATAATGAAGCTAAATTTGATTTTTCTAATGATTGAATAATTATTATACCATAAAAATGTTTATTACTATACTTAGTATCGGCAAAAGATTGTTATATCCACTTTAATAGAAATTATGTTTCTAAAAATATTTTCTCAAACCATAACTTAACATTGGTGAAATAGTTTATAGCTAAGTGCATTGAAATACTACAAATTGCATTGTAGGGCCCCTAGTTTTAGGTAAATATCATGCAATATTTCAGTCGGGCCCCCGTTTTTTATAAAAGTGGATTGTCCTAGAAAAAATATTCTAGCCCCATGATAAATGGTTTTGCCAATTTATGTTATGGAGATCCAAACATCAAAAACTCGGTCAGTTGACCTTTGTACATTTTGATGCCACAATTGTATTTATTGGGGGTTATTTCCCTCTGTAGGATTAATATATTTTATTTTAACTGAAGGAAAAAACGAGGAAGGCAATAGATGAAAGCATGTGAAATATCTTCCACTGATTTGTTTCCCCTGTTCACGTTTCGCGTCAAGATTCTTGACTTAACCACCTCGGTGGGAGGTCAATTTTTTTTATTGTTGTACCGCTCTTGATGAGGCGTCATGGAGGGCCCGAAACATGTGGACGAAAAATAAATCAGTGGAAGATATTTCATGTGTTTTTTAATTAACTTCAATAAAATCAATATAAAGTAAATTAAAAGCAAGTAAATTATACATGATCATGACCTTTTCTTTGAAACTGCTGTTCGCATTCCATGTTTTCCTTTTCATAGTCGTCCGAGTTATTAACATTTCTTCTTCCTCAGCTATGCTCTTGGGTTCCTTTGAGAATCACATTATTTCTGAATTTTGGGAATTCCATTTTTTTCAGGTTCCATTTTAATATTTAAATGATCAGAAATATTTTGTAATTATACTTGTGGAATATTTCAAAAATCTGATCTGCTTTTGAGGTCGTACTCATGCTGCGAATTTCGAAATTAGCCTTAAAATGTCCACTGATCCTACCTAGGAGATGACGAAAATGGGTCCGTTCTAAATTGTATATATATATATATATATATATATATATATATATATATATATATATATTTGTCTGTTACCGCAATAATTGTTTTTTTGTTTTTTTATTTAATTTCCTAAAATCTTAAGCATTCACTCCTGCACATATATAAATTGATTTATTACTGGAACAAATATATTAAATAATCAACAATATCTGGAACTGTTTTTTTTTATTTTTTATAATATTGAGATTTTTATATTTATTATGCTACTGTGAATAAAAAACATTGGAGTCCTTCCGAGTGATCGACGAGGCCATTATCTGTTTAATAGGGTTTGATTCTTTAATTTTATCGATTCTACCACGATTCTTTCTTCTGCAACTGCAAAATGTCTCTCTCGTACCACTCGCATTCATTAAAAAAGACTTATGTACCGACATAATACATAAGTGGAACAGAGAATGAACGACATGTAACAAATCTTACAGCTTACATCAATACATACCAAATATAACTAACAACATCTACAACACAATTAAGAGTCACCATCGAAAATGCACACAATTTCCAAAGGAACATCCACAGACAGGACATTATTTAACAAGATTTAAAATTCAAGACAATACAACACAAACGTTTTTACATATACTTTATGACTGTTCAACTTTTAGTCAAAATTGGCCAGAACGACCACATATTATATTTAACAAATATAATAAAGAACTTATAAAGTTTATCAAGAGTATCGATATGGATGAAGTAAATAAAAATAAATGAAAATAAATTAGAATGTAAAGTTGATTGTGAGGAATGGAATTATAATTCAATATATTTACCTTACATAGACTCGCAAATTAATCACTGTTGAGTTTAACTTGAATTTATTTGTTTTTATTTTATTTATTTTTATTCATTTCATTTATTAATTTCATATGTAATTATCTTACTGAGTTTAATATTTAATATTTTATTTTATTATTATTATTTTTGATTAAAGGTTGATTAACGTGTATATATTGTAAAATAAAAATGTATTTAAACATAATCATACATGTAATATGTCATGTGGCAATGGAATATGCATTCAAATAAATCCTCCTCACATGTATTCAAAAAACTCTTCCCAAGGTTACTATATTAAAAACCCTAAAAAAACTGTAAGATATTCTATAATGGTATTTTAATGTCTCTTAGAAATTACCTTGAATGAATTCGTGGGGGAATTCAATTCCTAGTATAATTAGCCTCCAATATACTCCGGTATATATTATACACGATATAATTATGAATACTAACTCTTGAAAATTGATTAAACTAAATTATTAATAATGTACCAGAAGACACTAATTTAAAATGAGGGAAGAAAAAAAGGTCTTTTTAGGATAAACAGGTTATTTATAAGTGATGGGAAAAATATTACGGTTAAGGTTTAATAAATATAATATATAAGGTTTTGGGAAGTTAAAATTAATTAGTTTGGTAAAGTTTTTAAGCCTGGTTTTATGGGAGGGGATTGAATATTGAAGTTGGCAAATGTTGGTCGGCCTGAGGGGAGGGGCTAACCAATGCCTTCCCCGACCTATCTGGCTGGTTCGTAAAAATGTACTTATCTTTATAGAGGCCCTGCTTATACTATCATAGGGCCATAATACTAACTTCCTCCACTCTTTCCCATTTGCACCACCACTCAGAATATTTTATTCAAATCTATTGATATTTTACACATATTTTCATAATGAGCACACTATTTCGAGAATAATGTATAATAGGAATAAGAAAAAGTCCGTCACGCAGGGGCTGCGTAAACTAAGCAGATTTCCCACGTGGTTTTGCAATAGAGAAATCTGCCTAATAACAACTGTAGTACTAAGAAACCTCTATACCAAAAACATTATTTAAGGTGTAGTAACCCAGTAGTTTCTAGCCCCAAAAAACAGTTAACCTAACCTCTAAACCTATTCACGAGGGACGATAGTTATGGAAACGGCCGCCAGAGCTCTCGCCGGAAAGTCCGAACATAGCCTACTGGCAATCACACGCAGAATACAAATGCAAATATCTCGGTTAATATTCAAGATACAGAAAAAATGTATAGAACAATATTTATAGTAAATTTAATTTTCAATAAGATTTATTCTATACAATTTTTCGATCCGACGCATAATAACGGAGATATTTCGAATTTTCAAAAATCCCCCCTCTAAACCCCCCCCCCACTGGTCCGATTTCAGCCATTAACGAACTTGATCTTCCTTTTTACATTAAACGATTAAATTCCGAGTTTGGTAACGATCAAACAAAAATTGCGACCACTAGAGCGTTAACAGACAAATATATAAAATTATACAAATATATAAAATTATACATATATATATATATATATATATATATATATATATAAATTTGAACGGACCTCATTTTTGTCATCTCCTGGATAGGATCGATGGACATTTGAAGAAATTTTTCGAAACTCGCGTCATGAGTACGACCTCAATAGCTGATTTCCCTTAAGGGAAATCTGCTAAAAATTACAGCAAGGAATAGGTCTAATTAATTACAGCTGATTGGATTGTTGAGAGTCGATCATATGTTTTCTACGAATGTTAATTTACCATATGTTTTTATTTCAGTTCTTAAAATAAAAAAATTATTGATTAACGTCCACTTTTTGCAACAAAGGCTAATTTGGACGTGTTATCTGCAGGTTAAGACCCTTTTCTGGCCAGTGTGGGACTAAGGATTTTATTTAATGGATTCCGTTACTAAATAAATTCCTTTGTCCAGGCGGGAATCGAACTCGCCACTCTAAGTTTACCATGTGAGATTAAAGGAAACGTTCTTAAAAGGAAGCGGTTTTTTTTTTCAATTTTTAATTTCAACGTAAACTTTTTGTGGACATTTTTACTGATCAAAGTAATAACTATTAAATAAACTATACCAGCGAAATTTTATTTATTGGAGAGAAACCACTATTAAGTGAATGGTCATAAACAAAAATAAGTTATTAAGCAACAAATATAAAAAATTAAACTAAAGAAAACACTAAGAAGAACATAAAAAGTTCGTCACGACGCTGCGTTACCTATGCAGATTTCCCACGTTCAACACGCATTTGTATTTATCGTAAAAAGTAAAAATTCAATGAGAACAATATTTGGTTTTTAAGTTTCAATGAAAGTGTTTCATCATCTTTTTCATTAAAGAGTTTTGTTTTTGCGACGTGAGTAGGAGTGGGGGTTTAAGTAATGCAGAAAGCTAAATAACGCAAATATCTTAGTTAATATTGAAGTTAAAGATTAAATGTGTATAACATCATTTTTAGAACATTACATTGCAATAAGATTTATTCTATACAATTTTTTGATCCGACTCAAAAACGGAGATATTTAGAATTTTTAAAATTCTCCCCCCTCTAATCCCATTTTCATCATCTACTAGGTAGGATCGATGGAAATTTGAAGAACTTTTTCTATAATCACGTCATGAGTACAACCTCTAAAGCTGACTTCCTTTAAGGGAAATCTGCTAAAAATACAAAATTATAACATAAAAATCAACACAGATAAGCAAATTAAATAACTACAATTGCTAGTTTAATTCAAACTTTTAGTTTCAGCATTTATAATTTGTTCCGTTGTACTTTCCCGGAACGTTCTACTTGGAGGCATATGTCACGAACGTATTATCGAATAAAAATATTTAACTATAAGTCGTCACCTTTACAATCAACCCTAGTAATTATTTTGTACTTACTTGATCCACGTATGTAACGTGAACGCGAAAAGTGTTGAATTTCAGATTTCATTGGGGCTATTTGTTTTCAACCCTGAAGCCATTTCGACATCGAATTTCCGATAACTCAAATACGTCTAGCAGTAGAATTTTGAAATTTCAAATCTAGGATCAGTTATGGACATCCTGTTTTGAACAAAATCGAGTAAGACGTAATGGGTTTATGGGTGGAGGCAAAATATATATTTGAAATTTCCGTACCCGTGAGAACAAGGTGATTTTCAGGTGGTTTTGTAATAAAAATAATTGTAAATTATGTTTTGTAGTATTTTTATCCCATGCATTGAAACTAAGGAATCGTAAATGACATTCCAATAAAATAACTTTAAATTCAGTGACTCAAATCGTTTTGTGTATTTATTTAATTAGTTAAACGAGCATTCTTAACTAATTACGAAGGAAGCATAATATAGTGTTCTTCTCATTGCATTTCATTTTCTTTAAGCATTTTGAATTTTTCACTCTGGTTCTTCCAAAAAATGTGGCCAATACTTACCTCAAGTGATTACTAGCCTGTGGCCCTTTCATAATTGATAACTCATAGAACGAGAGCCTTAAACACTTTTTGAATGACCTAGTCTCCAGCCAACTTCTTAATCACTGAATAAAATTATTCATCGACATTTTAAGACAGGCATCTTCTATTACAGACGATTTTTCCAGGCATTTTTGTTACGCCAAACTCATTTCCGACTTCCTCCTGGTGTGCCATGATACAAACCGCTGTTTTCTGTTTGCTCACGTCAGAGTTAGTTCAGGGTCACCTTGTGTAAGACACACAGTGTGTTTAACACTACACAATTAGTGTATCAACCCGAAATAGGTGATACAGAGTAATGTTCTGCTTGCGTCACAGGCAGTCGTTGATAGGTAGGCTTGCAGATGATGGCTGATCCCGGCGCTGCCTCGGTAGCCGGCTACCGTTTGACTAATAGTATTACATATTTAATGGCCTGTTGATTGAATGTGATAGCGGAGGTCATCAATCAGAGCCGGTCACAGCTGATTAATCAATAACCCTTTCACCTCCGTCCAATCACTAGTCCAACTGGCTTTCTAACCACTACAATGAGACTTCTCTCTATGTCAACTCATTCAGCGGAGCGGTTTATCTTGCACCGCTCCCACTTCGTGTCCACTCTAATCCCCATCTATTTAACCACTTTGCCTAAATTGAGTCTGCAAGAGCCGGATCAATAATGTTTCATTTTAAATATTCCATATTTATTTAACTGAAGTATAATCCATCGGATGGACCCAGAATCCTAAAATAAGTAGAAAAAAAGGCGATTTAGTTAATTAGATAAATAATTTCACAAAATTGTAAGCAATTCCATACAAAAAATCGATACAATGAGTAAATGTTTGAAAATAAAAATAGGATAAAAAGAATTTTAATTCCCTTCATTGAAATCTATTTTGAAAAGGTTAAGGCATTAAATCAATTGTGCACATCATTGGTCTCTAGAAATATTATTATTATTATTTATTAACGTCCACTTTTTGCAACTAAGACTAATTGGGAGGGTTATCTACAGGTTACCACCCTTTTCTAGCCAGGGTGGGACTTAGGATGTTATTTAATGAATTTCGTCACTAAATAATTTCCTTTGCCCAGGCAAGAATCGAACTCACCACTCTAGGATTACCATGTGAGATTAAAGGCAACGATTTAACTCGCATGGCTAATCTGAGTCCCATCTAGAAATAAAATTGAATACAACAGAAACAAGTTCTGGCATTTTTATTACAATTATCACTAAATGCACTGTTGAAGACAGACAATATTAGTTAAATGGTCGTATTTATTTGCTCAAGTCATGGTTATCGAGTTATACAGGTATAGGCTTCAGATTTATCTACAAATTCACAGCAAGTTTCGCATTAATTTGTTAGCGACCTTAACGATGTTCATGTGTTTTTGACAAAAATATGGATATTTTGAATGCCTTCGTTCAAAACTAATATAAATAAGTCTCCCACGCAGGGGCTGTGTAAATTAAGCATATTTACCACGTACTGATATAACACATTTGTGATCTCATCTCACCACATATTCTCTTTTTCTATGTAAAAAAACGATAATTAAAAGGGCCGTGGGTTTTGAAAACTGATAACAAGAAATACAAATAACTCGCTTGACTCTTGATTTACATAAGAATGTATAAAAAAATAATTGTAGAAAAGCTATAGCTTAACAAGATTCGCTTTATAATATTTTACAATATTATAATTATATTTACAATATAAATATTATATTTACAACTCATTAAAACGGAGGTATTTCCAATTTTTGAAATTCTTCCCCTCTAACTCCCCCACCCTATATTACACTCCCGATTAATGTCATATTTAGTGTTGAATGAAACAGTTAAACATTCAGTGTATTATAGAAGAAATAATTAGTTTTGATTCACAACCGCAAAGTATTAATTAATGACGGCTATCACACTGGGTATTTGCAAGTATCTCATAAAGTGAAAATTAAATAAAACCAATATTTGTTATTTAAGCTTGAAATAAAGTCATTCCTGATATAAAAACTTATTGCAAATATCACAAGAGTCGGAGTGGGTGTTTACGGAAGGCTGAATACTAAAAGATGCAAATATCTTCCTTAATATTAGAGATAACAATAACTTTATGCAGCAATATTTATAGTAAATTTTATTTTTACATGATTAGCTCTATACACTTATTTGATCCAAGACATAATAACGAAGAAATTAGGAATTTTCGAAATCCCCCACTTAACCCCCCCCACCCCCTTCAACTGGTCCGACTTCTGCCATTAATGAACTTCAGCTTTCTTTTTACATAAAAGGGGTAAATATCGAAATGGTAACGATCAGTCTAAAATTGCGACGTCTCTAAATTTGTCGCAAATATTTCTAAGGACACATAATGTAAATCATTACTAAATTAATAGAGATTGAAAAGCAATACAGCGTGACCTCTGTGCTGGCGTGTCCCATTCATTAGTGCATAATGCCCTGATTCCTAATTGAACGCACGAACTATCAGATTGTTTGAGGCTAACTATTCTAATATATTCTTATTGTTTATTTTTCTTTTCTTACTACTTGAATTATTAATCCCAGTTAACGTATCTTTCACTATAGGCACTATGGGGAAAAATAGCACAAAATTATAATTTCTATTGGACCTGATAAACATTTAAAGTGAACGTTGGTTATAATTTTTGATATTGGAAAAATAATGCGTTCACTTTACAAACAAGTCAAATTGGTTACAATCTCCATATGCATAAAGCAGATTTTCCTCGTTCACAAATGACACGCTATGTTCTTTTCACTCCCTCATTTATAAGAAAAACCATTAACATGATTGAAATTGAAATTTGGAATGAGTTACCATAAATATCAAATATTAAAGTAAAAATCACTTGAGAAGGATAGTGTTTTATTTTTATTTTCTAATACTCATATTTTTCAATATTTTGAAATTAAATTCTTCCCCCGAAATACTTGCCCAATATGAGCCTCCTACGCAAATTGGGCTGGTATATTGAGTCCACTCCTGTCGGCACTAGTAGCCATTCTCCCATCAGACCTAGTAGTTTTAGCAGATTTCCTTTGAGATTGTACTCATGACGTGTTTTATATATATATATATATATATATATATATATATATATATACACACACACACACACACACACACACACACACACATACCGCTTTAACTGTCGAAATTTTGTTTTAACATTACCAAACTCAATATATGTGCATTTCATGCAAAATAAAAAATAAAATTCGTAAACGGATAAAATCGAACTGGGGAGGGAGGGCTAGAGGGAAGAATTTAGAAAATTTTAAATGTCTGTTATTACACGTTGGATGGAAAAAATGTATAAAACCAATGTAAATGTTATATACATATTTTCTCTAATATGAATATTAGACGAGATATTTGGACTTTTTAAGTTCTAGTCTTTAGTAAACCCCCACTCCTAGTCATGTCATAACAACAATAAGCTGCTATAACATGGACCTCTTTAATCTGAGCTTACATAGCGAATATTGTTTTTAAGAAAACTTTATTATGCGAGATAAATACATAACCACGTTGTGCGTTGATATGTACCATACTTGAAATTTAACAGTTACAGTGACACACTTATGGTCATTTTTGGTAATGGCAGAAATCAGACCAGGGTTGAAGGAGGAGGCTCAGGGGGGAATTCAAAATATTTGCGTGATTATTAGTCGGACCATAAAATGTTGTAGAAACAATCTTCTTAAACTATTGATGTACCGCAATTGTAATTCTATTAATTTTGTTTAAAAAACTCAAATATTTACATAGCTATTCGTACTTTATTGTATTCTGTCGTCAGTGAGCCTCCCCTTCTTCTTACCAGTTTGGCGTGTTATACCAGCAAGAAGGAAATCGACTTAGTTTACGCAGCACCTGCGTGTCGGACTTTTTTTCAGCTCTGGACAGCCAGCGTCTCTCTTTGCCCGTTTCCATTGTTTTAGCAGATTTCCCTTAGGGGAAATCAGCTATTGAGGCCGTACTCATGACGCGATTTTCGAAAAATTTCTTCAAATGTCCATCGATCCTACCCAGGAGATGACGAAAATGAGGTCCGTTCAAAACTATATATATATATATATATATATATATATATATATATATATATATATTTGTCTGTTAACACTCTAGCGGTCGCAATTTTTGTTTAATCGTCACCAAAATCGGTATTTAACCGTTTCATGTAAAAAGGAAGATCAAGTTCGTTAACGGCTGAAATCGGACCAGTGGGAGGGGGGGTTTAGAGGGGGGGGATTTTCAAAAATACGAAATATCTCCGGTATTAAGCATCGGATCGAAAAATTGTACAGAACCAATCTTATTGCAAATTAAATTTACTATAAATATTGTTCTATACATTTATTCTGTATCTTGAATATTAACCGAGATATTTGCATTTGTATTCTGCGTGTGGTCACCAGTAGGCTATGATCGGACTTTCCGCCGAGAGCTCTGGCGGCCGTTTCTATAACTATTCGTCCCTCGTGAATAGGTTTGGAGGTTAGGTTAACTGTTTTTTTGGGGCTAGAAACTACTGGGTTATTACGCTCTAAATAATGTTTTAGGTTTAGAGGTTTCTTACTACTACTAGTTGTTATTAGGCAGATTTCTCTATTGTAAAACTTCTCGTGGGAAATCTGCTTAGTTTACGCAGCCCCTGCGTGACGGACTTTCCTGTATATGTAACCGTCATTTAGATCCCAAGATTATTTGTGTTCATACAGTGAATACCTCTTTTGGAGGTATTCAGACTTCATTTTATAAAAAAAAACGCACTTTTTCACATTGCCAACAATCATGTGGCTACTTCATGGTCCCCATTTATGTAACACATATACTTATTTTTCTTTTTTCATTTTACCCATTTTTCAACCGCTTTCTAGATCTACCAGATAATCATTATTCTTTATTCTGCCCGTCATTAATCCCCTGTTATTTGTCATTATCTTCAATTTAGTTCTCTCACAAATTAGTTATGATTAAATAGTAGAGCGGGGGGGGGAGGGGCATTGGCATTAATGAACCCATTACTTAACTATAAAAAAATAATAACCTACCGAAATAATGGTCACGTTCTATCTTGTAACTATATATACTTTCTAAAGTACTTTCATTTAGTCGTACAGCCAAACATAATTCTCCAATCAGCTTCCTGTCACTCAACAGGAAGCATTTATTCTCAGGTTTCCTATCTGTAACGAGAGCTATACGCTTTCTATTTACAAGTACCTCTACTTCTTATAGACAAATACAGTAGTGAGGAATTAGAAAGTTATTAGACAATTCAGTTCAAGACGACTGGAGCAATTCAGTCGTCAATGTTTAATGGCCCGAATCCAGGAAAGAAAGCATCACTCTCGCTTTCATTTCCTTGAAAGAAATTTTAATTGAAATTTACTAATTATTTCTTGTTGTTACACTTGTCGGAAAAAGTAACGAGAACAATAATCCCCACAGTCAGTTATAAATTTTGGAAAGTAAAGAAATAATACTTGTCTATTAACCTATATGCAGGATACTTTTTTATGGAATAATGAGTTTTACATTAAAATGTTTATATTTTACTTTTCTCTACCAGTGTCTGTGATCATTTAACCTGAAAAGTTTATCTATCATCCAGCATATACTAAGGAAATTTCTGGAGTGATAGACTGATGACATAATTTGTATTTCCTCATTGCTATTTGTTTCATAATAACTAACTCAATGAACAGAGATTGAAACATAAGCTGAACATTTTTAAGTATTATTATAGATTACTATGAAAATGACCAAAATAGAAGTGGGGGTAGATGATGGCAAAAATGAGGAAAAATGCCCTTCACGAAGTGGCTGCGTATACTTAGCAGAATTCCAACGTGTAGTTTTACACTAGATAAATTTACACACTTTTGCACTTAACACCACAGTGAATATTAAGTGATGCCATATACAAATGGCAATGAGACAAATTTCTGCCAATTTATATTTTAATAACATCCACAACGGAGAGCGCCTGAATTGTAAACAAAGAGATCATCTAACCTCTCAGAGCTGAATAGATAGAAATATTCTTCACCGAAAATAATAACAATTACAGAAATATATCTAAATATAATATATTAAAAATTATGTACAATATCTAGTGCTGTAAATTATAATAAACAATAATAATGTTCGTCTCAATCACTCTAATTTCAACAGAATGTATTTGCATGTATCTTGCCTAGAAACGATTTTATAGATATAAATATAGAAATTTGGTACTTACCTCATTTTTTTCGTTATCTGGGAAAGAACGATGGACATTTGAGAAAATTTTTCGCGTCAAGAGTACAATCTCCAAAAAACAATACTAACACACCAATTAACATTAGCCTTTCTTGTTTCGGAATACTTCCTTTTTGGGATAAATTCTTTTTTCTTTTTTTTTTTTTTAAGTTATAGCCATCCAAATTATAAAATCCTAATTATAACATTTTTATTGCGGCTTTATCATATTACAGTACATAATTAATATGTGTTCGTGTGTGTAAATTTTAATTGACTTCATATTCATGAAATTCTAGGTACGATCCATGAACATATAAAGACATTTTTCCAAAACGACGTCATGAGAAGGAACCTCAATAGCTGACTAGTTTTTCGAAAAAATCTGGTAAAAGTTTTCAATGAAAAGCAAATGAAGAAAGTAGGTGAAGAGGTAGGTTTAATCACAATGGTAGGTTTAATCACGGAATCGGAAATTGGAAAAGCCACGCTGGGAAATGCGAGAAAGGGAAGAATAATATTCAAGTACGATCAAAAAAATTTAGAAAGGTATTTATAGCTCAGTACTCTGTAATTGATATTTTTGCATAATATTTTTCGATCCAACTCGTGACAATGGAAATACAACTTAGAAATTTACTGCTTCTAGAAACTCCCAATCTCACGATTCGGTCACCAACTAACCATTTTGTATCTGCGGATTAAATATAGTGTATGGAACAACTGTATATCCTTGTCCACTGAAGAACAAGCAAGTAAATAAAAAAATATGTCAGAGAATTTGTATTATTCCCGTCATGTTTCAATTTCAAAAATTCACAAATTCGATTGACTCACCACAAACTAATTGTTGAGACCAGAATAACGAAAGGGGATGATAAGTCATAAATTGAATCTCCTGGTGGCGAGGGTTGACGGATAAATCCATGGTTGAAAAAAGGTCAACACCTCCACTAGGTTATATGTTTATTACACAGCTAGCTTTCGAGGTCCCAGCCTCATCATCAGTGTGCTGTAGAAATCATAAAACAGAAAATTGATAAATACACAATGAATCCTCTTAGCAAGTCGTAGCAATTGAAGGAATTATTCTAAATTTGACAATTGGTCATAACAACATAAAAAACATTACACATATATAAGAATAAAGGATTATTAATATAATTTTAGACATTAGTATATATAGGGGAAAAAAATTATAATGATATTCTCTAGAATACGAACTGAACATTCCCTGGTAAATACTGAATATACACTAGCAATAATATATTATATAATATAAGTAATATAACGTAAATATAAATAATTACAAGACATAAATGAATCCAATAAATTATATATAATGTAACTATACATTCAACGAAATAGCTCCCGCCAACAAGTAAGTCTTAGTAACTATTTTTCCTGGCATCAAATTGGTTAAACTTGGAATAAATAAATGTAACTTAATTAACAATTTGTTACAAATAATAGTTTTTTTTTCTGTAATCGTTGAATAATGGTAACATTACTAAACTGAAATGAGTGAAGAAAGTGAAACATTTTGAAATAGAGTGAAGAAAGTGAATTGCCTTCTTAATTAGTATTAAGTATAAATTAAAAAATAATTTGAAGTTGGAAATTAAATGCTTTTAAATGTTTCTTAACATTGTAAGAATTTATTTTAACAAAATAAATTGAAATGTGAATGAATTATTGGTGTAAATAATCAATATATTTTAAAATTTAAATATAATAATATTTACCTTCCTTGTTTATAACCTGCACTTGTTTATAACTGCACTACTTCACAATCATCACTAGTTGTTTTATAACTATGCTTATAACCTTTCACAACCATGCTTATTACCTACCAACAACATACCATAATCTTCACAACATCCTAATTTTGTTCATATTCTTGTTAGATCTGATCATGTATTACACGATTACAGAAAAAATTTAATATTACACTCGTGACGAAAGTAGAATTTACAACTCTCGTGAAATTACCACACTCGCTTCGCTCGTGTGGGTAAACGTTTCACTCGAGTTGTAAAATGATCTACTTTCGTCACTTGTATAATAAATAACTATTTTTTAACCTTTTAATGCATATTAATAAAAAAAGAAAAGAAAAATATAATAAATATCAAGTAATATTTATATTTAAAAAAAATAATGAATAAACCCATATTCATATAACTGTTTCAAAAATAAATGTTATTTGCAGAAAACATTATACTAAAACTTTATATTTTGAATATGGAATCATTGTCATATTCGTAAACGTTTAGGGCTTTATATAATGTTATTATATAAATAGAAAATTCTATAAGAATGTATGTTTAAGTGTTTTAGTATATAATAATTAGGCAGATGTTAGGTGCACAGCTAAATGATAATATAGAAACTGGAATAGGTTTTATTTATTATTTAGGTTTTAGGTTCTATTTCAAATTGACAATTGGTCATAATAATTTAAAACAAAATGTAAGAACTTCGACTGTAGGCAGATGAAAGAAATGTAGTTACAGTGGAAGCGAAATCTTTTCTTTCATCTACCTACATTAAAAATATTGCTCTTATATTGTTTATAACCCATAAAGACATGAGCGTAAATAAATACCCCCCCCCCCACTTTCCCCCAAACATGTCTTATAAATAAATCGACAATTAAATGAAAGTATTTGCAAGCACACACCTCCTTCTATAATTCTCATTGAATGAAAACATTTATAACCAAGTGGAGATAACTGGTGACCTTTTTTCGACCTTGGAGATAAGTTAAAAGTTACTTGTTACCAACGCAAAACGGAACCAATGGTGGTAACTTCATTCCTGTGTGACCTTAGTGAACTAATTACTAGTACTAAACTAAATACTTACCTAACAATAATCATGATTGCAATTACTATTAATAGTACTGCCGGTTGCTGTGCGAGTAAATATCGCTCCTCTATAATTAACACAGGTAATCAATAGTCTAACATTTAATCCTCCGACGCTTTAATAAATTTGAAAATTACTTTTCAATATTTTTTTCTCATATCAAAAAATCTAATATCATCGGCAATAAAATGAAACGAATATAGCACGAACTGCTAAATTGAAATTAATATGCCCATTTGGAAAGCGGCGGTGCGAAAAGGGTGAAGAGGATGCTTTTAAATTAATACTTGAGGCAGCAACCACCATATATATTTCTATCCTATATGAATTACGATAGAGAAATATATTAAAACTTTTAAAATGTAATTACATTAGCAAATTTTAAAATAAGCTGGTTCTCCTTGTCTCATAATAGTCGATCACATACGCGAAGTTGTGGAAGATTAATAAAACAATAGGTTGGTATAGCATATAAGCCAAAACTCTTAAAATATACTGAACTGTTAAATGCTATGAAAATAAAAAAAAATGCAAACGAATATGCTGAAAAACCTAAATATTCTTCTTAGTTAAAAGTCATGAATTTATTCAATGATTATTTACTATTTATTAATATTACCCTACATGTTTTTTTAATCTACATACCAACTTTCCAGGTGTCATAACTTTTCAACAAAAAATAACATTAATTTATAAAATCCTAAACACATTTTTTTACGTGCTAATTAAAATAGTATATTTATTACATATTGTTTATTTGCAGTTATAAAGTGCTTGCCCCCTCTTGAGCTCGTTGAAACGAACCTTCCACTCTCGGGAGATTGTTGAAACTGAGATTCCCGTAGCAGGTTGTGCTAGCTGACTCTAAATAATTTATTTTCACGTCAAACCTTGAAATTATTAGTATTGTGACCACATACGCCCAAGGTCGGTGGTCTGATTTAGAGGCGAGCTTCTTTGATTACTGTTTATAACATAATACAACTCCAAATGTTATTTATTAACTTACACTTTGAGCTTTTATTGCTAATGGGGCATAATAGAAGGGGTTGTCCATCAGATTCCCTCCCTTTTCTGGCCAAAAAGGGGCTGAGAGTTTAATTGAATGAATTTGTCACAAAATAATTTTCTATTGCCAAGGTGGGAATTGAATCCACCACTCAACCAAGTAAAATCTTAGTTTACCAAGTAAGACTAAGGCCAATATGAGTTAAGTACTCACATGGCTAATCTGCGGTCAAAAAACAAAACTACTCCAACATTAGTTTTATAAATGCTACTAACTTAGCAATAAATATTACTACCCCAAGAGTAAAGAAATATAAAACATTTGGTTGCCAGTCCAATGAAAGAAAGAAAACAGCAATTTTTAGTTTAATTTTATTAGGAAAAATATCACTATGTTTTTTATAAGGCCTTTTAAACAATGCCTCTCTTCTCTACTAACAGACAAGAAACATGACCTATTTATTTACACAGACGGATCCAAAACAGGCCAAGGAGTAGGGGCTGCTGCAATTGTTGGATCAGCTAACTTTCAAATAAACCTGCCAGATGAGACTAGCATGTATACATTCACTAAAAAATATATATAGTTCACATCCACTCACCTCGTACATATTACACAAAATCCAGACATTAAACAAAAAAATAACTATGTACTGGTTACCCGGACATACAAACATTAAACAAAGCACACAAGTAGACGAACTTGCCAAGTCAGCTACTCAAAAAAGAACTCACGACAACACGTACTGTACATACCAAGATATTCAAGCCCAAGCAAAACATATGATACTCAATTCATGGAAGAAAACTTGGTTTACCACAACTGATAACAAATTTCGGGAACTGAAACATACACTTGGTGAATGGCCTTCTTCAAAAAGGCTAATTAGAAGAGAAGAAGTAGTTTTAACGAGGTTGAGAATTGGCCATTCACGACTAACTCACACTTACCTACTTACTGGAGAAGACGAACCCTACTGCCAACACTGTAACTGTAGACTTACTATAAAACATATACTAACTGACTGCTATCTAAGGACTCACATAGACCTACCATACACTTTGACTGAATTACTACATGACTGTAGCCCGTACATAGACCGCGTATTACAATACTTGAAACAAAACAACATTTTCAAAAAATTATAATGTTGGGCAATACTGAAAATATTTGCAGAAATTAGCATACTTACGTATATATAATAATTATATGTTATAGGTTAAATATGTTATATGTTAAATATGTTATATATTAAATATGTTATATGTTAAATATGTTATATATTAAATATGTTATATGTTAAATATGTTATAGGTTATATGTTAAATAGGTTATATGTTAAATATGTTATAGGTTATATCTTAAATAGGTTATATGTTATAGGTTATATATTAAATAGGTTATATCTTAAATATGTTATATGTTAAATATGTTAATTTATGCTGTATATTAAATAACTGATTCGTCGCTAAATCGCCCCTGTTGCGAAATGCGATTATTATATGAATAATAATAATAATAGTAAACAATACCTGAATTTTATATAGCAGCTGATACGCGAAAACAATAGCCAAATTTCCATTAGAAAACACGAATTTTAAGAAAACCCACGTTTCAGTGTGTAATTCAGCCCCAATACCAAATAAGACAATTTACATCGCGTATGTGTTGCATATTTAAATTCAATGCAATGGTTTTTGGATAAATCAGAGGCAGTCAAGGTTAGCATTTCCCTTTTTATTTCACTGTCCGTCGTGTGATTAGTACTTATTATTTCATCCACAGGAAAGTTAATAATCACCATTGAACAATAAGCTTCATGATGATCATTAAAACTAGACTAATGTCCCCCCATACTTGAAAATATATAAAATAACAGATCCCGGAATAAAAATTGGTTCCGAAATGATTTCCAGGAAGGGAGTGAATGGCTCTCTCAGTTCCTGGCATTCCACATTCAGTCGAGGAATGTTTGAAAATTGGCATTTGGAATTCATAACTCCACCCGGCTGCTGTATATTTCGAAAGAATGAGAGATGCATAGTTCGATGTTTGAAATTATGAGAGAGCACATAAATTATTCACAAACGTGGAATTTTATCAGTGGTGTAATGATAAGGACTCGGGCTAATTTGCATATTTCAGTTGTGTAGAATTAATGTCATTTATTTTTAAAGTAGCGATTGGCTCTACACATTTTCACAGTTATACCATTTTGAATACTGAAATTTTTCTTTTCTATTTAAGAAATTCGTAAACGTTTTTAGTACGTGAATCATCGCACTTCATATTCCAGTGTATCGTTATGCGTTGTGTTTTTAACATAGTGGTCATTTATCCGGATATTTGATCATGCTTCGTATTTACTTCGTGTAAGCAAGTTTATTTTGAACCTAAGAGCCCCGCACCGAAGATAATAGTCCTGTCATTGCGAATGCCAGTCATATATCAATAGAAAGAGTTGCCATAAATTTACGAAATTCACATTCATCAGTACCTTTCAGGGTTTTAACTATTGCTTGCTTATTATTCAAAACTGTGCGACCTCTGAAGACCAAAATGGAGTTGGACTGTAAGCATTTTGTTGATAACCGCTATAAACTAATGCATCCTTAGATAGGTCTTTTTAATAATAACAACATTCGAATTTGCAAGCTCTGATACGGTGAATATACGGTACAATTTCTCATTTTGTTATCCTATTCAGACCTTATTTGAGGCCTATTTCATTTTCATTTTTAAAATTCCAGTAAATAGTCATTGTTATAGTGTAATATACAAATTTAAGTTACTTTATGGCGCATAATTAATATTCTATGAAATAAATTGTATAATTTGAGCTAACATGGTAACAAATAAAATTCTCACGGAGCCATTGCTTTTTTATTAATGTTTATGAATCTATTATCTTATTAGTTCTTTATCTAGGATATAGTGGGTCCCAGGGTTCTTTACCTCTACTCGCCAGATCTCTACTCATTGCCAGCCTCAAACATTCCATTTTTAAAATAAATTATTTCAACATTGCAGAAAACTTAATATTACAAGCAAAATTGTTATATTTCTCTTCAATGAAATACAAATGATTAAAATAAATTTAAAAAAAAAAAAAACAATTACTATCTAATATTCAACACGCATGGCAATGAATGTGAATATTATTAAAAAAAACACAAAAAAACGAGTTATTAAAAATATGTTAATATAGTATTCTAGTAAGTATTTGAAAAAATTACAATTATATGAATGCGTAGATAAAATAGTGTGGTACATGTAGAAAATAAAATACTTTCTAGAAGTTTTAGAAGAAACAAAATAGATGGTGTATTTTTACTCTTTTCCTTAAATGTCAACTGTAAAAGATGAAGATATTCGACAAGACAAATAACTTACTAAATCTAACTCCTAATACTTCCACATTAAACCAACATATACAACAGCAACATATACAAAACATTAACATATGCAACAAATGTTAGAAATATTTCATTTTAAAATGAATATTCAATTAAAATAAATAAATACTTTTCATTGGAGGGGATAGTATTGAGTCTAGGGTTTCTATTTCTCTCCTCACGGCCAACCTCAACAATTTGAATATTCCTTTTTAAATTAGCTGATTTCAACATTCCAGTATATTTTATTGGCGAGTAACAGTGTTATATTTTTTCCCACAATTTTTAGTTCGAAATTGGATTTTGGTTAAACATTTTGTTTGCCAATATCAATTGAGTTCTGAGCATTCATGCGATAAGAAACTATTACACATACCAGAACTTGGAGAATACTTCGGCATTGTATTTTAAAATTTCAGGGGTCTTGTATATTAGGGATTGGTGTTTTATTATTTTTGGATTTAGCAGATAACTAGGAAATTAGCCAGTTTTTCTTTATTGAAACATTGCCACTTTCTTGAAGATCCTTTCATCTTCAAGAACAGGAAGAAACATTGGTCATTTTATCAGCCCATGCTATTTCTATAGATAAGTTACAGCGTTTTCGTGTCTCATATTGTGGACTATGTCAGCTATGCCAAGTATAACTCTCTCTTCCAGTTCAGATAGTTTGTTGCGCATGACATTTTTCCTGTAGGAAAAAGCGCCTTTCAGTTAGTTACTGACTGACATCATCGTGTGAAAAGGATTCAAGAATTTAAGCCGAAGGGTCAGATACTTGTTTCCAAGATTTCCAACAGGCAGATATTAGTTGGAAGTGATTTTCTCGGGTGCGAGCTCATTATTATCCCCATTTGAAATATGTATATATTTGTATTTTATTTATTAGAGATTTTTTAAAAAAGATTAAGCTATATACGGGAAGTAGATTAGAACAAAATGTTTACATCAGGAACTCTGCTAGTGTTTTAATTAATGGAAAGAGCTTTTTTGGAAGCGCTCAATCTTCAGTCCCTGTTGACAAACAGAAAATTTAAAACCACATAACAAACATAACATGGTCAACAGTGTAAAACAGGCAGAAAACAATAAAAAAAACACATACCAGGATATTTTTACACTTGTGTGCATGCATGCGTTTGTGAGCTTAGCGTGTGCGATGACCGTTGGAGCCGTCTTAAAAAGAATTCAGTCTTTTGAGATTTGAAAGGAAGGTAAACTAAAATTCACTTCATTCAAAAATTTCAAGGTATATTATTTATTCTTTAGGACTGTTGATAATGGAGTTATCGGTTAAAATTTAAAATATATTTTTTATTATTTTTCTATTTTAATTAAACTTGCAATTGGATAAGAAGAATATTTGTTAGCATGGTTTTGCAGAGTAATTTGCATACAAGGAAAAACAGTAGTTTCCTTAGATGCAATTTCTATCATACTTTATATGATATTAATAAAAGCTTCGAATGTTTACCTGAAATATAGCCTTTTGCTCGTGTTGAACTAATATAAAATATTACATTTAATATTTAATAAATAGACATCATGTGTGTCTTTACACCTCTCTCTCTCTCTCTCTCTCTCTCTCTCTCTCTCTCTCTCTCTCTCTCTCTCTCTCTCTCTCTCTCTCTCTCTCTCTCTCTCTCTCTCTCTCTCTCTCTCTCTCTCTCTCTCTCTCTCTCTCTCTCTTTTTATCCTTCTCTGCCCCCGCTTTACCTTAAGGCTGCCCTTATACAAGTGGTACTTTCCAATTTCTTTTTTGAATTTTGATTCCCGAAATTTTAAATAGGTCTGTGGTAACTCCTCCTTGATGCTTTCTCAGCACCGAGTACGAGCTTTGTGCATTAATAAAATAAGTGATTATAGCAACTATTCGGCTAAATTTTAGGGCGCCCGCAATTGGAATGCCGCTGCTATGTGGAGCGAAATTCCAATATACCTTTTAAACTAATTCTAAGTCCTTAAATTTAGCTATTTTAATTCATGCTACTAAATGTCTATAATATTTCTAAACCTAATTTATTATTTTACATTTGTTTAAAGCAATTTTATTTATTTATTTACTTATTACTATTTTTTTTTATTTAATAAACTAGTAGTAAATTTCTTAAACGCTATAAAAATATCTTTGTTTTCAGCAAGTTCATTTAATACTCTTGGGGGCCATTCAAGAAGGGAGAATTCTCCTGCTAATTCTAGTCTTTCTCTTTTATAGTAAGTGCAGTCCAGTAATATATGGTGCGCATCTGTGATTTTCCGCACTTGCATTTAGGATATTCCTTTCTATTGAAATTATGTAGATTGGTGTGTCAAAAATCTGGGAATCATTTGATCTCTCTCTCTCTCTCTCTCTCTCTCTCTCTCTCTCTCTCTCTTTCTCTCTCTCTCTCTCTCTCTCTCTCTTTCTCTCTCTCTCTCTCTCACACACACACAACACACACTCTTTGCAAAGAAATATATAAACAATGTTTTAATTAATGAATCATTGCAAGAGAATGTAAAGTATCTCAATTAATATTAATTAATTACAATGAAAACTCAATAATGAGGCTCCTTTCTTTAGCTTATCCCTCCAGGCTGATGAACATGAAAATAACAAATTTATAAACGCCTATATTATTTTTTGCATAAATTAATAACTTATCCTAACCAGAATGAGTTTCCTCCTCAGAAGTTTACATTAGACGCTTCTCACAGACCTAAAAAATTTCTAGAAAACGCATTAGGTCATAAATCCCTATATGCCTAGTGCCGTAGACGAGGTATTTGATAATGCTTGGTGGCCGTCTTAAGAAGATTGCACATATTAAACTATCCATAAAACATTAACAGGCTACTTTCTTTAACATTTACGTTTGTTTAACAGACAAACATTCCGAAATATTTATTATAACTCGAAATGCAAACATAATCAAACATCAAACACTTGATACACCTGAAGAGTGATGCACTTGTCCTTTATTATTGAGCCTTCGCAAGGAAAACCTATAAATAAGGGGCTCAAGTTAGCCACCTGAGTTAAAGCGTTGGCTTTAATCTCAAATGGTAAGCCTAGATGGAGAGTTCGATTCCCGCTTGGTCAATGGGAGATTATTTAGTGAAGTCCTTATTAAATAAATTCCTTAGTTCCACCTTGGCTAGAAAATGTTGGTAACCTGTAGATAACCCTTCCCAATTATCGATACCAGCAAAAAGTGGACATTAATGAACAATAATAATACAAAAATCTTGGCATATCAAAGTGACTTAATTAAACTCTTCACAGGAATAATAATTATAAAAACAAACTTAAAGGAAAATTAATTACTACGAAACTCCTTACACACGTGACAACAAACGTGGTCATTGTCAACATAATCTATTTTTATGTTAAATGTTTCATTTAATTATTCTAGTGTAAGTATGAAAATTATGTTATCAAAGGGCATTCGTAAGTATGAAATATTTGAAAAAAACTACAATTGTATGATATATACAGTTAAAATGATATGGTACATGTAGAAAATAAAATACTTTCCTGAATGGGTCTTCAGGATCCCACATAACTTACACTGCTGACATAATGAATGCAATGTGCATATTACGTGAATACATCGTCATTTAAAAGTATTAATATACATCCAAATAAAAGTTTCATTTTTTACATAGATGATTGTGTAAAAACAAATGAGTTCAGACGGTTGGAAGACAAATAATAAGTGGTTGTTTATTGTAGAAAGAAAAAAAGAAAAACTTTTTTAAACTATTAAGTGTGTCTGCCCACCGATGGTCACTGACTACACATCAAATTACATGACATAAAATAACTGTTAATAAAATAAAATTAATAAGTGTGCAACAAAAATTAAACCAAAAATATGAAAATAATAATATAAAAATAAAAATACAAAGAAAAACAAAGTCAAATAGAACAAAAGAATTCAATATATATATATATATATATATATATATATATATATACATATATATGACTTAGTGTACCATCAATTTGACCCCTGATGAATCTTTTCAGTCCTTAATCTACCTCGTACACTTCTCCAGCGATCATAACTTTGGAATTTCCAATGGAATGCCATCGATTTTATGACGGCTTCTTCTAGAAAATCAAACTATTTTATATCGGCGAATTGTTTTGGTTCGACTCATTCTTTAGCCGTAAGATGCACAAACCTTTACTTCAGAAACGACACATATTATTGGAAAATGCTGGGACATAAAAATTGTAGCCAACAAAATTATCTTGGAAACAAGTCTTATGGTTAGGAGAGGATTTTGAAATAAAAAAAATTAAAAAATAAGGGTTTTTATATAATATCCCCTAATATAAATTTATTATTGCTTTTATATTAATGTTTCGTTTTTTGTTATTTATATTATAAACTATTAGTAATGGATCTTTTTTTATGGTCGTTGTTCAGTCGTCTTTGAATTGAAAATCCCGCCCTTACTTGGATCAGTGACCCGCTGCACATATGGAGATCACGTAGGCGGTGGCCAGGAGAGGAAACTGCCGCGTTTGCCTACAGGACAAAGGGCCCGCTTGATCTGAGCGGCCATTACATTAGAGTAGTTAGTTGGTTTCCCTCGCCCGGGTGAGAAAGGACGGGTAGTTGGCTCGGCAAAAGAGAGAATAGTATTCACCACCCGCAACTCTAGTGTCAGAAAAAGGATAGCCGCATCGAAATAAAGGTCTCCGCAACCAGTATTCACCAGCTAGAAGACAGAATCTCATTGGGAACACAAAATAACACAGGAAGAAAAATCCACTTCATAAAAAGTATATGTTTCCCGCAGGTACCTATTTCTTTATTATAATGCTAGCATTATCTACGAAAACAGTTAAATGAGTACTCATAAATATAGAACCGTTCAATCATTATTTTGTATAATTATACATATTGGGTATGGGAATAAGTTTTAGTTGTTTTTCCATACACAGTATTGATGGCATCACATACATTTCATCTAACCTTTCGATACATGAATTTAAAAGGTGGTGTGTATGTATGCTGCTAAACACAGTTTCAGACTTTTGTTTAGAGTCAAACAGCAGCTATTCATATCACATCGAAATACAGCGTTCGCGGGAAGTTCTCCTCTACAATCCTTCGAAGAAAAAACAAATTATCTGCAAGTTGTCTCTGATGAAGCGTGGTTGCAATAAACATTGCCAAGCAAATGGCCCATTTCCGCAGCACTTTTCTTCGAAGGATTGTAGAGGAGAACTTCCCGCGAACGCTGTATTTCGATGTGATATGAATAGCTGCTGTTTGACTCCAAACAAAAGTCTGAAACTGTGTTTAGCAGCATACATACACACCACCTTTTAAATTCATGTATCGAAAGGTTAGATGAAATGTATGTGATGCCATCAATACTGTGTATGGAAAAACAATTAAAACTTATTCCCATACCAAATATATTATTGGCTTGCCGCTAAAGTTTACAAACAAACAAAGGGCTAACCATTGTGGTCTACCTAGGTTGTACAATCGTGTTTTATAAAGCTAAATTTCTTTTGTTCTCTCAACATCTATATCAATAAATGTTAATGTTTGTGTCAATTAGATATAAGGTTAGTCCCTAAATTAGCATTCGTTTAAGGTTTGAGTTGTATAAAATTAGCTTCCTTACTATAAAGTTTATTATATGTTACTTATTCAATATATACTTGATTCTTTGGAGAACTCAAATAGTGACTTGCATTATTCACCCTCACCTTTCCATAAAATAGTAAATATTTCAGTCTAATGCTTTCTTACGAGGAAATTATCACTTTAATACTTTTATTTCAGTCTAATGGTCTCTTATTATTGCCTTTAAAAAGCTTCCCGCCATTACAGTCGTAGATGAATTTGATCTCTTGATTTTATCGAAAAAAATGTATTTATGCTACAAATGAGTTTTTAAAGACTTGAGGATGTGAAATAAATAAAGTAGAAAAAGGTCTAAAAGTAGAATAAGGTTCTATTTATGTATTTGGATAAATATCAAAGTGTATATTTAATATGTCTGTTATTTACGTATTTGGTTTCATACATGACACGTAAGGTGTTTATTTATTTAATCTACGGTTCTGATTATGTATTTTTGTATATATACATATACGTATATATATATATATATATATTGGTTATTTATATCAGTGGTTCTATTTATGTGTTGGATAAATATCTATTTGTAATGTCTGTTATTTACTTGAATGTTTTCATAGATGGCACCAAATGTATATATTTATTATATCACTTCTGGTTCTGGTTTATGTTTATTATATATACATATACGTTTTTTATATCTATGGTTTCATTGATGACACGTGTAACGCACAAGCAGAACATTGACAATAAATAAAAGTACATTCCTGATTAGGGGAACGATTCTCGTCTGGGGATAGAAAAATTAGTTGAAACGGCAGTAACATGCTATAATGATCAGTTTAAACGAGCGTCTAGTTGACGCTTATATTTATTAATTTTTATTTTTCATTCGTTGACGCTGTAGTTGATATTACAGTACTTAAATGACTATGCTTTGAATTTTAACAACTGCAATTAACCTCTAGCGGATGCCTACTTTTAATATAGTAAGAATTCAAATCGGCTTATGCTCATTAAGTTATAAAGACGACGGTAAAAAATGAATACATGAATAAAATACATCTACATTAAAGAAAAACGTTATATATACTAACGTTTACTATATCGGTCTATGGCTTATTTTCAATTCGTGAAAAGCGTGGGAAAACATTCTTTTAAAGGAATTAACAGCCGAACATTTGTTATTGCATTTGTTCGGAGTGGTCAGAAGAATTAACAACCAGTTCAGAACCAGTCTTCACATAATCGTGAAAAATGAAGAAAAAAAAAGTTATTTTTGTTTATGTGAAAGTCTGAACATGTACGATGCCATAAAACCATTTTTTGACTCCTCAAAAAAATAGCCTCTGGGTTGATCCAGAGTAATTATAAATAAATAAATAAAAACCGTGAGCTATTTTTACGGTTTTCGTAGTCGTACAGAGTTAAAAAAGGTTTAAAATAACCTACACTAACGCTTAATTTGATACAATATATACATCAAAGATTTTACTTGGTCACATTGATTCACTATTGACTAAAAGGTTAACGAATTCGTCATTTTATTTTTGCAAACTGACATTTTGAGAGAAATGTGCCTTCATGGCTTAATTTAATTTCAAGTTTATCAAAATTATTTTTTGACATGAACGAAAACCATTGTACAATATTTCTGTCATTTAGTGACAACAAATGAGTTTGATCCAGCCCAGTTATAGGGACACATGTGAAAGCAATGCAGGAGCAAGGACCAAGTAATTTAATTAACATGTACTACGAATTTCATCACTATCCGATAATTAATCCGACCACTATCTGTCGCTTGCAACGACTATCCGATTAATGCGAATCTCAGTTACATTCGCTAATAGCTTCATGTCTACTATAAACTGACCTTACCCTGTTTCTATGATTTATTTATTTCACATCCTCAAGTCTTTAAAAACTCATTTGTAGCATAAATAAATTTTTTTCGATAAAATCAAGAGTTCAAACACTTACTTTTTTTCATGGCCTCAAATGTGCTTAGATAGTCCTGTATTGTGTGTGAATATGGTTGACATATATATATATATATATATGGGTTATGATCACTCAGCAGTTCTATAATGTCATTTGAAATGCCGATTTGTCACATTTTCTGCAATCAGTCAGTGCCTACCTGAATGTGCATTATGAAATATTTATTAGTGGGTAAATCTTTGATTTTGCTATGTTTTTTAAGGACACTTCTTGTCACCCGAAAATTTTAACTCCAATCCAATGTTCCCTGAAATTGAATTATTCAATCGAATTTAATAATTTAATATTTTTTTTTTTTTTAAATTAAAATCTTGAAATGATAAAGGGCAACTCTGTAATAGGGTATGAACGGTTAACCATTCTGTTTTTGTTGGTTTAAGTAGTGCTAACGCTACTTGACTAGGGCGCGTGCCTCCACCCCTCCTAGCACAGGGGGGGCTAAAGGGGATTGAGGTAGGGTGCGGTGGTGGGGGAAGCTCCTACCCGTGGTAGACCGTCAAGGGGAGGAGTGGGGGAGAGCCAGTAGTCGGCCAGCCACTCCAAGAGTAGTGTCGCTCTCTATACCTCTCTCTCTCTCTCTCACACACATTATCACTGTCATTATCAATCTTATCAACAGTGTTATCACACTATCACTACAGCCTACGTCACTACATGCCGCCTACCTCATAGACATCTCTAGAGTTAGTGTTCAATAGACATAAAGCTCTCAGGAATACCGGCACAGGTCAGTAAACTCGATAAAATCAGTGTCGTAGATTATTTTCAACATTGACTCATTTTTCATGTCATCTCTTTTTTGTAACATTAGCTCAAACACATTTTTTAAAGGTGGTCAACGTTTTAAACTTACAATAAAATTACTTGAAGCCAAAAACAACTACAAGACTACAAATATTTAAAAAAAAAAAATATTCCATTCATCAAATTTTCCAGTTTTCATGAAGAAAACAGTTTTGAATACAGAATAAACATCTTAGAGCTTTTCGTCATCCAATTTTTGTATATTCGTTATTAAGTTTTGACAAAATTCCATCCTTATATCATGTATTTTCGGTCAATAATATATTTCACATATTCTGAATTTAGTATTTAGAAGCTTACAAATATATACATTAAATTCACTTTCAATTTAGCAATTTATGTAGATATTTTACGGCCATGAAAGTGAATAATGGTTTTTATTGTTAACCATATATTTTATTTTACATATTACTATTTTTCATACCAACTTATTTTCTCTATTTATGATGTCAATATATTCACAATGATTTTATAGTTGATTAACAGTCACAATTTGAACTTCTATAGTGAAACATTTACCTAAATAGGAGATATTTTATGAATATTCAAAAATGATTTTATTTTTATTAAACCGATTATTTGAAATATGTGTGCCTTCCTTTTTGTGTATGTTTTTGTGAGTGCGTATGTGTGCGTATACGTGAGTGTGTATATACATAAAAACACTAGCTTGGTATCCCATCGTTACCGGACATATCGATTGGAATGTAATTTTTTTTTTTTTTTTAAATAGGGACATTATCGTCACAATACTAAAAAGCTTATTATATGCAAGATGTATTCTTATATTTTTTCCAGATGAAACCTGTGTCAAGTAATCTGCCACTCATGTTTGTTGAAGTGGTATATAGAATTGCGCAAGTTGGAAATATTTTTCCCTTAATATACAGACAAAACTATCTTAAGTCAATTAAAGGATTAAAAATTTTAGGTACAAATATATACTGCTGTAACATGTTAGTAGTTTACCTGGTTCCCGGATTTTGGAATCAGAATCTAAAAATTCATGAATCAAAATACTTTTCTGACTAAAAAACATTTTAAACAGACATTATTCTCATATTTTTTTTAAAAAAATCAAACCTGTATTACTGAAGTTATTGGCAAATATATGTTTTGAATTAAAAATAAATCCTCCCTACTTTAGTGGTGTTCAAATTTCGTAAAGCGCAAGTAGGAAATACCCATACGCTCAATAAAATGAGCTCACAACTTTATTTAGTTTTCCACGCGTAATACGAACGGAACCATGGTAACATAAAATTGTGAAATTCGTAAATCAAACTATCTTTTTAACACTGAAAACTTTCTGAACATAATTTATTCTTATCATCTTATCAATCAAACCTGGACGAATGAAGATATTGACTAATATGCGTTTTGGCTTCCAAATTTTTCCTCTAAGGTGGTACGTACCTCCTGCAGAGAGTATCGACAATCTGAATAATGTTACAGAAAAGTATGTAATTTTACTGAGGTGTTCCACGAATCTAGTTCTAATAGGCTAACGGAATCGGTGGATCGAAATCTCGTTACTCATAATCAAAACAACTATTTAATACCTAAATGTACATGCTTAGCACAATTAAGCTTTCGCGAGAACGATTTTGAAATATGTGTCTTTTGAATTTCAATGGAAACAATCTCTCCTCTTAGTGGAAGTAGATTATATATTGAAAGTATTAATTCCTTTAATAATAAAAAAAAATCAGAAAACATTTAAATTTTTTGAAGCGTTTTTATCTAACACCAATTTAGTTCAACTTGGCTACCGGAAGTCAAGCCAACGTTTTATGGCTGATATTCTATCAAAAAGATTTTTGAAAGGGAAGAAAGATATTGAATATGTATATTGAGACTACTATGTAACCAACGCACACATTGTACAACTATAAAATTTTAATAAAATTAAACTTTTTAATTATTTCTTTAGTGATTGAGTAATAAATTTCAACTTTGACGACATTTTGCTTTGAACGGCTCGAGCCTTGAAAATAATCACTACTTAAATTACTGGTCATTCGTGTATTCTGAATGAAACGAGTATATTTTTGTATCCTCCTAACTCTTTACTGGGATAAGGATTTCATAATAATATTAGATAATATTTACCCCTAAGTGTATATATATATATAATAGTTGTGCTTATTGAAGTTTTGATTTGCTATCTACCTCAAATCATAGATGGCTTTTCAATGACTACTATTAATACAAACACTCTAAACCCAGAAATCAATGTTCAAATTTGTTCTAGAAAATAATTACTCAGTTATTGTGAGGTTTCGCTTTTGTTTTTAAACGTATGTGTATTTGTATGTTCTTTATTAGAAATCTATTACCTATTAACAAATATAAATTGAAAATAATAATTCCACCATTTTCCAAACAATGGGTATGTTGATTTGTCTATGAATTAATTCGTACTTTAATTGTCACAAGAAGTGGAACTAAGGTAAAAATAATATAATAATATGTAAAAATAAATAAATTTAATCTCGTTACATATAGAAAGAGTTTTAAACAGCACATATAGCCTGTACTTTAGAAGAATTAGCTCTCTTGGCAGAGGCGAGGACTACTTGTACCAAAATGTGCCATTTTTTAAGACCAAAGTTATATCTCAAATCCGTTTATTAGGTACAAAAAATCAAAGATTGATAGTTGGTAGGACAATTTACATATTCAATCCAGAAAAGCCATGCCCCCTTTGCGAAGATAGCCAAGACACCGTTACGCACTTCATCCTTACATGCCCCGTTTTAGCAGATAGAAGAAACCACCTCCTGAAAAGTCTCAACATTCCACAGCAATCCATGGATTATTTGTTTGATCTTATGGACAAGAATAAAATAAACTACATATATGTTTTCATACTTACTAAGGTATTTACGTCAGAGGGGAAAAAATACAAACAATATAATAATTAAAATAAAATTAATGTTTTAAGTTTTTTTTTCTATAGTAATTATTGTATATAGTTTTGTTTTTTGTTATTTTTTAAAAAAATAATTCTCTGTTTATATTTATATAAAGAAAAGATAAACGAAAAATGTAATTATGACCATGGGCTGAACCCCTGCTATAAAATTGTAAAATTTTTATAAGCAATAAAAATATTCATTCATTCATAAAAATAAATACAATTGTTGTACAAACAGTACTAAAACCGCAGATGAAATAACTTTATCACACAAAAGATGCACATTGTGTGTTTGTATATTTGATTGTTGGAATTTGATAAATTCATAGCATGTAGCTCATTCATAAAGCAATGTATTATATTAATCATTCTTTTTAAACATTTTAATATGTTTCTGTTAGTAGAAATAATATATACATTCAACTTTTGTGTAGATCAGAAAACTAATTCGTTGATAATTATTTCTACTTGAACTATATAAAACTGCAATGATCTTTAATTCTGAAATATTTATAACAGGATCGTTTGATGTGAATATCTCCATTGAATGGACTTTGTGTAAGTTGTAAAAGATATATGTATTGTTATTGGAATTAGAATGAATGCATTATTTTCATTATTACGGCAGCGTCAAAATCAATAGACCATCAAACGTAAACATTTATGATAAACCAGAAAAGTATTATTAAACTATTGCATATTTATTAGTATTCAAGAAAATTAAATATAATCTTTCTTATTTGAGAATTTTAAATAAACTTTCAATTAATGGACTTGGCCATGTTGCCAATAAATTGTATTTTGTGGAGTTCTGACTAGATTGCGGGTGTTGGGCATCAGAAGTGTTTTTAAAAAAAAATGCATTCTTTTAACTTCGAAACCACTATTTACTACTTTAGAGAATATTCTTAACACAAGTTATGAATTAACAATGTCCGATAAAACCACTACTAACAAAGATATTGGACGAATATATAGTTATAAAGAACACCCACTCGAGTTTTAAAACCCGCTTCAGGCAAATGTTTATTTTGGACCTGGGGATGGTGCATATAAATAGTGGGTCAGCTGTATAACGGATGAACACTCTGATAAGTTTTAAATTTTAAGCAATAACTTATTTAAAAAAAAATCTTGCCGAATTTAAATAAAATCTCAAAGAGACGTCAATATTTTTTTTTATAAATATTGTCACTAATAATGAATATTAATCCGGAATACAAATTATCGAATATTTCCCATCGAAGAAAGGATAATCAAGAAAATTACATTTTAATTTATTCTGAATTTTTGTATTCATTTCTTTATTTTAATATGGCCTAAAAATATTTCAAAATTAAAGGATTCTTTCAGCTAGACATGAATATTCAGGCAAATGCTTTCCATGAATTGGTTCCAAAGAGTATTCTTGGAAAACGACGAGCAATGCAATTGTTTCTCAATTTTATATAAATGGAATACCAAATACTTCTGGGAAAAGCTCATAATATACTAAGGTTTCATTTAAATCGAACGTAAATAAATAAATGTATTCATTATTCTACATTTAATATTTATTAAAAAATACACTAATAAAGTATATGCGCTCTTTTTATGCTTATATAAAAACAAAACAAACAAATATGGATTCAGATTGAATATATTTGTGAAAGCATGGGTCTTAAAACAATTGGGAGACTTAGATTGGATTGCCTTGATCGAAGAAATTTTCTTTGTGATAGAGCTAACAATGTAATAACTTTTGTCCAATCATGCACAAAAAAAGGTAATAAGAAATAAGCTCGTGCCAATTAGTGTTTGTTGAACAAATCGTTCGTTGTAGAATATTATTTTTTTAGGACATAACATCAAAGGTGATTTGCATTTTAAAATGTCAAAAACGTACAATGACGAATAAGAAAAGTAGATGAAAAACAATTTATATAGTAGTAGTATATATAATTAGAAAAACGCAATACTATGTTGAAAAATATTAGTTTACAATAAAAAAAAATTTAAAATTTGGCCCGAGCTGAAAGCCATAGCACCTCATCACTCAACAGACAACGCCCAGCGCGGAAGCCTAAATCTCAATATTTAAGAACTTCACAGCCTCACAATTAAAGCATTGAGGAACAGAAGTTGTTATGTAAAGTAAAAATGGTGACACCTTCTGATTCGGAGTGCTTTATTTGGAAAACCAAGATACCTAGTTCCTTAAAAATCATTCTTCCTTCTAATCTTTCAAATAGTTCCATCGTCAAGGGACTGTGTGGAGTTCGTTTTTAAGTTTGCACTTTCCCAATGGCATTCAAGAACTGTTTCCAGAATTCATCAAATACATTAAAGACATATTTGCAAAACTACATGAAGTTCATGATTTAAAAAAAAAAAAAAATACTTTTCAAATCAGGTCTATGC
Source organism: Riptortus pedestris (assembly GCA_019009955.1). Classification (NCBI taxonomy): domain Eukaryota; kingdom Metazoa; phylum Arthropoda; class Insecta; order Hemiptera; family Alydidae; genus Riptortus; species Riptortus pedestris. The sequence continues at coordinate 154,536,476 of CM032229.1, forward strand.
TACAAAATAAATTTCAGATTTATGACATCCTTTCATTATGTTGATAAGCCAGATTGAAGGAGGGCATATAGCACATAGCAAATTTATTTTAATTTACCTCAATACTTAAAACCACTTTCTATGATTATTCATTTCTTAAATTCATAACACATACAAGTATCTGCAAGATTCTCCTACAATCCATAAGAATGTTACACAGATTAATATATTAATGTTTCATGGTATTTAGTATATTGATTAATTATTTGTGACCCGATTAGCCTGAGTCGCAAAAAGTGGACGTTAATAAGTAATAATAATTATGTGTGATTATTTTTAGCTTAAGTCTATGAACTTTACATATTAAAATATACGAATCGCCAATCATATAATCATATCGCTAGGGAATACAAAATAAATAAGAAAAAGGTAGAAATATAGAAACTTTACGTCTGTCTAATTTTACAGGAACTATTTTAAGAGATTGCTAGTTGTTGAAATAAATTATTAGATTTAATCACTATTTATTTGGTGGAAATAATTACTAAAAAGGAGATTATACTCGCGGAAATACAATAGGATACAATTTGATATTGAATAATTATTTTCAACTTTATCCCTATTACTATTATTAAACAAAGAGAATTTTCCTCGTTGTAAGCCAAAGTCCTCATTCCTGGTAAACACAGAGAACACTATTTCAGTTTCCTTCGAAAAAACAAACCCACCTTGCAGCCTCTCCAAGCTTCTAACTCTTTTTGAGATCTGTACACGCACACACACGCACACACACACATATATATATATATGTGTGTGTGTGTGTGTGTGTGTGTGTGTGTGTGTGTGTGCGCGCGTGCTAAGTTATAAAAAAATGAATAACGTTTTTAATTTATTTTCAAATACAAATAAATTTAAAAATGCAAATGCAAATATAAATTTAAGTTGTGGTTTATCAAAAAGCTCTACACGATCTTTATTCTCATAAAAGATATAATATTTTGAAAACCTAATTATTTTAAGGGGCTCAGGCAGAGTTGAAGCGTTGACTTTAATCTCACATGGTAAACCTAGAGTGGCGAGTTCGATGTCCGCCAGGGCAATAGGAATTTATTTCGCGACGGAATTCATTAAATAAAATCCCTAGTCCCACCCTGGCTACTAAAGGATGGTAACCTGTAGATAACCCGTCTCAATTAGCCTTAGTTGAAAAAAGTGGACTTTAATAAATAATTTAATTTTAATTCTTTTTATTTTATTTATTTATTGAGCTTCGCAGCTGTGGCAATGTTTCTCAGAAAATAAAAATCTTTATAAAATTAAAAAAGAAAACAAAATTTATTTAAAGGAAAATAAAACAACAGAACAGAAATTGAACATGAAAAACAGAAAACGAACCAACAAAAAAAGTGGAAAACAAAAAAACAGAAAAGGAACACAAAAACAGAAATGTATTTTTAGTATAAACTTGATTTGCAACTTTAATAAGTTTTGTATTGTAATATTAAATGCGGTGTATTAAACACTTCATATTTTATTTTTATGAAAATCTAATTTTTAATTTTGTAATATAATTTTTTGTGTTATAAGAAATGTATAACTATTAATTCTTAGTAGTTTCATCATAAGTGAGTCAAAATCTTGGAATAAATAAGAAGCAAATTTGATTTAATGAAGAGATTTTCTTCACAATTCATAATAAGTAAACATTATTAATTCAATTTATCACTTAAGAATACTGAAAAATACAATATTTAGGATATAAATCCTCTATCAGTGTTAAATATATCAATAAAACATAAATTATTATTATCCTACAGTTAACTAACTCATCCTGATAATCTATTAGAGTGTAAAGTGAATGCTGCTATTTGATTTTTTATTTAGGGACGTCATTTCAAAAGTAATTTGTCTTTTAAAAGGAAACCAACATCTGGACGATAATAAATATAAAAAAAAATTTTATCAAACGTTTTTCCGACGTTGGTTTCGAATGTCGTAATTTAATGAGATTTCCAACTCACTCAGGAATACAATAACAATCTATCCATTGATGAAAGCGACAAACATTTTAATTAACAGATTTTCAAACGTTTCAACAGTTTGTCAACATTTTAATTAACCCACTCTCAAAAATAACGGAGTGCTATACTATATATTCACTCAGAAAAAGAACTATTGTTCTATGATGGTTCGTTAACGTAAAGTTTTGATTATACAGAAATTATCGCTGTAAATAAAAAATGTGTCTCTGTTATAAAAGTTGTTCATGACAATGAAAATATGCCTCAATTCATAAAGTGACATGTTATTTTAAGAATAATATTACACTGCCTAAAAATATTCACTCGGAAAGAACGCTTCATGCGTAATTGGACAGGAAAATTAATTATAATTGTTATCTCGAGGATTAGTGAGTGTCAAAAAATTGAAAAGCATATATTACTACGGATATCGGAAAAATAAATGAAATTATTACCTATCTGCGTATATAAATCCGAATCGGAAGTTTTTTTAAAGAAATAAAAAAAAAACAGTTGTTGTACTAGGCAGAACTAAATCATTTGGATGGTAAACCTTTTGCCTGAACAACCATAAACCCATGTGATGGACATTGATGGCCCTGGTATCTGGAAGAATTGACTCCGAAGACAATTATGGGTTGATAAGGAAACGATATAAAATATAAAACTTATATGAAACCTTTTGTATGTGTTTTACAAAACGTTATTTTGTTTCTAAAACATTGTTACTGTAGTTTAATATCAGCTATCAATCAGTTTATTGCAGCATTAATTGAATTGTTTCTTTAATTAAAAAATCTTTTTTATACCCGTGAAACATGACTCTAGCATTCTTGCGCAATATTCTTCCGATTTTATAATATTTGGGACTCTCCAGTTACATATATATATATATATATGTATATATATATATATATATATATATATATATATATATATATATATATATATATATAAAGTGTTATTAAGTAGTAATTTGGATTGCAATATGACGTTTTCTATGACGAATAATTATTAAAGTTGTGATAACTTCTGATGCAGGAAAATGGAATTTCGTTATTATAACTTTCTGAAAAACTCTGTGGCATTATCAGAGGTCTTAAATAATATTTTTCTATTCAAAAAATGAAGCAAACCTTTAAAAATTGCTGTATTTAATAATTCTAAAGGTCGGGAGAATGTTTCGTTTACGTGGACATAGAAACTCATGCTAGATACCAATGCTTCTGATTTTTCTACTTTCAGGATCCATTATAAGTTCATTCAAAGGATCATCTTTATTAAAGACAGGTGTTTTACTTATTTCATTGAATTATTGATCGTCATTTCTATTGTTACAAGGAGTATTATTATAATACTGTTTTACGAACTGGAAAGACTGGTGGGAAGTATTTTTTTTTTCAATTTAGCCTTCAGAACTGTGGTTTTTGATTATATAATGACAATGTTCCAAAATGCCCAAAAAGCATTATTGACAAAAAAATTGTTTCTCTTTCTTCAGACATGAAGTCTGAAACATTGAGTTTTCCTTTTTTGTGAATTCTATTATAGGAGCTCAGGCCATCCACTATAATTAAGTTGTGACCAGAGAGGCAAATTGAGTTCATTTATCTCAAAATTCTTATATCTTTTCATATATTATATAGAGAGATATGGTTTCGTTGGCGTTTCAATCTCAATTTAATTTTCAGATAAGGCCCATAGCTTCATTAGAAAACCAATTGATTTAGCTTTTTACCACCTATTTAAGAAATACGTTGTTTCAAACTTCTTCGCTGGGAACTTATTACAGGTGTTGTTTCCGGCATATCTCCAGCGGTGTCTGCAATGTGGCGGTCCACGATACTTCGCCGGACTTCCATCCGGCTTCTTCTGGTGGTCATATTCTTGTCGTGCTTGTGGCAGCTCTTAAAATATCGTGGACCGCCACATTACAGACACCGCTGGAGATATGCCGGAAACAACACCTGTCTATTTAAGAAATGTTTTGTAGTTATCTTTGTATATATTTTTTAATATAGAATTTAACGACATTTAAAATTTTTAAACTATTCATTTATGACCACAATATCAAACAATTATGTCCAGAAAAGAAGTTATGGCAGAACAATGAAGACTATTTTTTCTATTGGGTATCCGCAACTTGTAAAGAAGATTCCTCAAACTGAATTTCATAATTTTGTTTTTCTATTTGACGATTGCTAATTTATTTGGTTTTCAATACTTTAAAATCCAATATCTAAAAGTGAATAAAAAATAACGGGGTTTTAGACTTCATCAATTTATTCTTTTAAAAAAATTATTTCTGCATGTCTTTTCTAGACTAATTAATAAAATAAACCCAGCCTAAACTATCTCAAACTGACACAAATAACGTTGAGTACCTGCACTTCTACATCTCTCTTTCGGTTACTTCTTCTTTTTATTTTCTTTTTTTTTATCTCCCATATATATTGGAAATAACCACTTTACCATTCTCCATTCCAGCTTTACCCGTGGCAGAAAGGGTTTCTTTGAAAACAAGACCGAAAAACGATATGACTTCAGAGGTAATATTGATGGAGGGGATCAGATTCCCTGAAGTCCTTGTCGTCACTTTATCCTTGACCACCTCTAACCATTCCTCTAACCTCCAGAAAATCATCCCATATAAAGATTTGATAAACTTCAAGAATTTTTAGTAATATTAAGGTTTAACAGTATGTCATGAAAGTCCGTCACGGAGTGGCTGCATAAACTAAGCAGATATCCCAAGTAACGCCAAAACGCTTGTGATCACATATCCTCTATTTATATGTAAAAAACTGACCAGGAGAAGGGAGGGCCAGTAGGTCACTGAAAGCAGAAAACAAGAAAGCTCTAATAACTCGCTTAATACTTGAGTTACGGTATATTGTAGAAAATCAGAAGTTTAACAAGTTTTGTTTCATAACATTTTATGATCCTACTCACAGTAACGAAGATTTTTTGAATTTTCTAATTACCCCCACTCAAAACCACCACTATTCTAGCTCCAATTTCAGAAAATGACAAATATGATAACTAAAACTGCTGAATATCGAGCTTGGTATAGATCAAATAAACGTTTTTGAGTAAAGAACGAAAAATCTTAATTGATGACATCAGATACGAATTTCCACTCATCTCACAAAGTAAAAGTTCAATAAAAACTAAATTAGGCGGTTGAATTACTTTGATTGATGTGGTGTATGATATAACAGCTTATAGTTAAATTGGCATAAGTTGGGTTTTTCAGATGGCCGAAAACTAAAATATGGAAATAATTTGGTTAATATTCTATATAGGGAAACAATATCTATAAAACAACATTTATAGAACATTGCATTTGCAATAAACTTGAATCCATAACATTTTTTCGTTTCGATGCATAACAAAGGAGATATTTCGAAATTCTCCACTTGTAATCCCCCCTCCAACTGGCCCGATTTTAGCCGTTAACGAAATTAATCTTTTACATAAAACGTTTACATTTTCGAATATCCCATCATGAGTTCCTAAAGGAAATCCACTAAAACAGAATGTGTAATACTGAGGTCATAACATTAGCCTTTTCCATTTTCTTGTAAAATAAACTCCTTTATTCCACAACATTGCGAGGAATGGGATTATGGGTGAAGATGATTGATATTATTTAAAAGGAAAATAATAAAATAAAAATAAGAGTAAACAAAATGGCAGAGGAGTGCACAAAATACTCATAATTCAGTATTTTTGGAGTTGATAGTGTTCTTTTGGGGGGGGGGGGCGAAACCATTTCCCTATCCATAATACATGAGAAGCTTCAAGAATTTTCTGAAAAGAAGCCAATTAACCCGTGCTAATAGCAAGAGTTTAGTGACCAAATCAAAAATCAAATCCATAGCTCCAACCTGCCTAAAAAATAATGGTAACCTGCTAATAACCCGTCCCTATATTAGCCGTAGCACCATAAAATGGACTTCCATAAATATTACAAACTCTGTTATAATTCTCTTTCCCGTCAGCTGTGACGAATGACATTCTCGAAAGAGGTTTCTATCTCATTCTCTCAGAAAGAAATAAGTTCAATAATTGTTCGTTAATGTAAAGTTTCAGTTAAATGCTAATTATTCCTGTAAATAAAAATGAGTGTTATAAAAGTTATGTACGACGGGAAAAAAACTTATAAAAATGTATGGAATTTCATTAATTTCTGGAATCTTTGAAATTCCCGGAGAAAAGTTTTGAAAAGTCCCTGACTGTGCCTGAACGGGCTATTTCATTATAAGTTATCAAGAAAATTAATTGATACAGCCTTATCAGGGAAGACAATAAGGTTATTGTACCGAATCGAGTGACGTATTTTAAGACAGAAATTCGTCGCTGATGATGGTTTTTATAAGCTAGCGAATTTCATTTAATCAAGTTAAAATTGACAAACAACTGATTGAATTGGGATTGAAATCAATATACGATTTTGGAAACATGTCTCCAAACGTCAATCGATCATACATGGTAATGAAAAAAAAAAATAAGTTCGTTAAAATATTTGTACACGCACACACACACACACGCACACGCACAAGTATACGGGCTTGACTATATATTTAAAAGATTCATGTAAATCAAAGATCAATTTTTTTTAATAGCCGAACACGTTCCAAAATGATGGTATTTAGAGAAATATAAAATCCAAAATATGTACCTAAAAGTACTACACAAGAAGTATTCATATTACATTTATCTACTAAACTTTAGGCTCCATTACTTTAGAATATTGCATTTCTTGAATATCTGGAACTGACCGTGTCTTGGCATTTTTTTTTATCAGCATTTCGCTAGACAGTCTACTAGCTTCAGTTGAAATATACTCAGTTTAGACATACTGAGAAAGCTTACAGAATAACAAGCAAAGGATTGGTAGAAAATATCAATAATTCGATTAAAAAAACCTTGAGAAGTTTTTGCTTTCTGAAATGTTGAATTAAATCTTTTATATTAATATCCATTTAATGAATAACATAAGATCTCGGCCTCATTTTCTATAGACACAGAGACATACTAAGGGGGAAAGATTGAATAAAAAGTTATATATGTAACATTGGAGTATTTGAGAAAATAAATCTTCTTTTACTAAGCCCCTGTGGCACACGGACTTCCTTCACAAGTCCATCTCTCCTATCCAGTAGATTACGAAAATGAGGTTCGTTCAAAATTATCTATATATATATATATATATATATATATATAGATATATATATATATATATATATATATATATATATATATATATATATATATATAATACTTAAAATTTCCATGTCACAATGTTAGTTAGCGTACTCCTCCGAAACGGCTTTACCGATTTTTACCAAATTTTATATGCGTATTCAGTAAGTCTGAGAATCGGCTACTATCTATTTTTCATACCCCTAATTGATAAGGGTTGTTCACCCTTAACATTTTTTTTTAATTTTTTGACGAAATTTGTTGTTTTTATTTTTTTATAATGTGGCATTAAAAAATACATACAACCCTAAATTTTTACTTTTTTATTGCTAACACCTATTTTTTTATAGGCATTTTAGTAATTTAATCATTATCATCCCGCTCAATAACTGATCAATTATAAATTAATTAGTTTTTAACTGTACTTCGATTAAAATTTCAATTTGCAATGACAACCAACAAATCCCAAGGCCAAACGATGTCTATTTGTGGCTTAGATTTGAGTACACCAAGTTTTTCACACGGGCAATTGTACGTAGCATGCTCTCGAGTGGGTAAACCATCCAGTTTGTTTGTGCTCGCTAAAGATGGGCTAACAAAAAATATTGTTAAAAGATTGATGTTGTTGATGCCTATCTCATGCATACACCACATACACACTTATAATAAGTAAGTTACTTTTTGTCTACACTGGAATTTATCTAGAAACCAGAAATAGTTTATATGGCAAAACAACGTTTGCCGGGTTATCTAGTATATATATATATATATATTTTCTCCTCATAGTAACTCTATGAGGAGTTATTTATTTGAATACATGTTCCATTGCTACATGGCATATTACATGTATGATTAGGTTAAAATACATTTTTATTTTACAATATATACACGTTAAACAACAATAAAATCAAATATAATAAAAAATAAATAAATAAAATGTTTAAGTTCGTCATTTGGGGGCTGCGTTAACTAAGCAGATTTCCCAAGTGCTTGTATGACACACTATTATTAAAATAATTAATAATTACAAATAAAATTAATAAATGAAATTTAAAAAAAATAATCAAATAAATTTAAACTCAATGTATGTAAGATATATATATATATATACATATTTATATATTTGCCTGTTAACGCTCTAGCGGTCACAAACTTTGTTGAACTTTTCCAAATTTGATGTTTAAACGTTTTATTCAAAACTCTGGATCAAGTACGATAACGTCTGGAATCCGACTAAAGGAGGGGGTGGGTCTAGAGGGGTGGAAATTCGGAATTTGGAGATGAGAATTACGGAAATTCAAAATATCTCCGTCATTATGCGTCAAATCGAGGAATTGTACGAGTATTAAACCAATCTTATTGCAAATTTAATGTTCTATAAATGTTATATGACTACTAATGTTATATACTATATGCTGTTATATACACTTTTTTTTTCTATCTTGATTATTAACCGAGATATTTGCATATTTTAGGTTCCGGCCTTCAGTAAAGACATACCACACATACTCAGGCCATATTAACGGTTATATCATGAACCACTTCATTCCAAGTCTAAACATCAAATATTATTTTTAATGCCCTTTTCCTTTGTGAGGTGCATGCAAATACATTGCGTGATGATTTTACGTTCTTCATTCGAAAATGTTTATTTGACCTATACCATAATCGATATTTAACCGTTTAACTCAACTCTAAAGTTCATAGTCGTTAATGGCTAAAATAAAATATCTACGTTATTATGCGCTATATTAAAAATTGATACAGATCCAATCTTGTTAAGATATTGATGATCTACGATTGTTGTCCCATATAGTTTTTCGTAGCCTAAATATTAAGCGAGTTATTCCTACTTTCTTAATTTCTGTCTTAGGAATTCCAATTCTACTGATCTGATTTCAATTTGAAAATAGTAAATATATTTGGATTAAAGATACGTGGTGTGTCATACCAGAACGTGGGAAATCTCCGTGGTTTGTGCAGCCCTTGCGTGATGGAATTTTATTGATTCAAATAAATTACGGGAAGGGGGGGGTCTAAAATTTAGAAAAACTTCCAAAATATGGGCCACGCTATTGTAAATTTTTAATTATCTCCATTCTACAGCTGGTGTAAACATGTATTATACGAACACACACATATATTTATATAGTCTAAAAATTGCTATGACACAGAGTTCTGTGAGAGAGATGGCCTAGATCTGAGTTGGGTGGAGGCAATTCTATTGTCTCCTCCATGCTCCATTCCCCTCCATTTCATCTGTTCCTTTCCAGACAACTATACCAAACAATTTATTATAATAACAGAATAATCTCCAGAAGTAATACGACATTTATCCTCTTACAACATGATATAATATGTTTCCAGAAGGTGGTCTAGATACTGCGGGACTGACAATATAATAATTAAGATTAAGTCGAATGAAAGTATACTATTAGCAGATTTCCCTTAAGGGAAATCAGCTATTGAGGTTGTACTCATGACAAAATTTTCGAGATTTTTCTTCAAATGTCCATCGATCCTACCTAGTAGATGACGACAAGTCCGTCACGCAGGGGCTGCGTTAACTAAGCAGATTTCCCACGTGCACCACATATTTGGATTTATCTCAAAACTTAAAAGTTCAATGAGAACAATATTTGGTATTTATGCTTCAAATAATGTGCTTCATAACATAATAGAATATTGAAAATATGAAATGAGTAGGAGTGGGGCTTTACTGAAGACCGAAAACTAAAAAATGCAAATATCTCAGTAAATAATCAAGATAGTGAAAAAATGTACATAACAACATTTATAAAACATTACATTTGCAATAAGATTGGTTTTATACAATTTTTCGATCCGACGCATAATAACGGAGATATTAAGAATCTCCCCCCCAATCCCCCTAGTCCGATTTCAGCCGTTAACAAACTTGATCTTTCTTTTTGTATAAAACGATTATATCAAGTTTGGTAACGATAAGACAAAAATTGCGACCGCTAGAGCGGTAAGAGACAAATATATATATATATATATATATATATATTTATATATATATATATATATACAGTTTTGAACGGACCTCATTTTCGTCATCTCCTGGGTAGGATCGATGGACATTTGAAGAAATATTTCGAAAATTCCGTCATGCGTACAACCTCAATTGCTGATTTCCCTTAAGGGAAATCTGCTAACCTGACCTCCGTTCAAAACTGTATATATATATATATATATATATATATATTTATATATATATATATATATTTGTCTGTTACCACTCTAGCGGTCGCAATTTTTGTTTTATCGTTACCAAACTCGGAATTTAATCGTTTTATGTATAAAGAAAGATCAAGTTCGTTAATGGCTAAAATCGGACCAGTAGGAGGGGGGGGGGGTTTAGACAGGAGGATTTTCGAAAAGTCGAAATATCTCCGTTATTATGCGCCGGATCGGAACATTGGATAGAATAAATCTTATTGCAAATTCAATTCACTATAAATATTGTTCTATACATTTATTCTGTATCTTGAATATTAACCGAGATATTTGCATTTGTATTCTGCTTGTGGTCGGCTATGTACGGCCTTTCCGCCGAGAGCTCTGGCGGCCGTTTCTGTAACTATTCCTGCCTCGTGAATAGGTTTAGAGGTTACTTACTACTACAGCTGTTATTAGGCAGATTTCTCTATTGTAAAACTTCACGTGGGAAATCTGCTTAGTTTACGCAGCCCCTGCGTGACGGACTTTTTTTACACTCAGGGAGTGCAATAAGAAAGTTAAAAAGAAATACTCAAAATCTGTCACGCGGGGGTTGCGTTAACTAAGCCGATTTCGCCACATGCGTTACGTTTTTGTATTTATCTCAAAATGTATTAGTCCATTGGTAACAATATTGGGTATTTAGGCTTCAAATAAATTGCTTCATAACATAATAACATATTATTAAGATGAGATGAGTAGGAGTAGGGGTTTACTGAAACCCAAAAACTGAAAAATGCAAATATTTCGGTTAATAATCAAGACAGTGAAAAACTGTACATAGCATTTATAGAAAAGTTTGGTTTTATACTATTTTTTGATCCAAAGTATAATAACGGAGATATTAAGAATTTACGAAATTCTCCCCCTTTAAACCTTTTATCCTCTCCTTGGTCCGATTTCAGGCGTTAACGAACTTGATCTTTCCTTTTACATAAAACGATTATATATCAAGTTTGGTAACGATAAGACGAAAATTGCAATCTCCAGGGTGGTAGCAGACATATATATATATATATATATATATATATATATATAAATAGATAGATAGATAGATTAATATATCTCCTTGGTAGGATTGATAGACATTTGAAGAAAAAGTTCGAAAAAGGCGTCATAAATACGACCTCTGCTAAAACGACCAGAATTTCTATACGACCTCGTAGCACCTGTTTTGATATGAACTTTAGATTATAAGTCTATTTGCGTGATTTAATAATCATTTATAAACAATACACAAAGTTTAGAAATGAAAAGTAAAAACAGCAACAAATAAGTAAATAAGTTTGTGTATTTCAAAAGATAAGAGGTTAAATGGAGAACAAATGCAATATATAATGATTTCGTTGTTGGGAACATATTATATTTGTTGAGTGTGTTATACCTCCAGTGGTGTCGGCCCTAATCCATTGCAGCTGCCACCTGAAGAAGCTGATTGGAAAATTAGCGAAATGTCGTGACAAATTTTAACACTTACACTGCTTGGAGATATGCCGCACTCAAAAACTGTAATTCGATATGAATTGTATTAAGTTATATTAAATTTATAGCAGTTTGTAGGGTTAGATGGAAATAAAATAAAGATTTTAATAATTTATATATAAAATAATCACGTAGTTTTCACCTCGTAACACATAGGTATGTCATGAGCCATTTACTTGTATACTCGTGAAGTAAAAACTGGTGACAATTGAAGAAATGTTTAAGAATTTCTGACACCCGCAATGAAATATTATAGACTTCACGTCGGACTATATATTTTCGATTAGCAGAAGCACTAATAATCCTACAACAACATAATCCTTCACATACAATTTTACATACGAAGCATGAATTGCCCCATGGGTGAGCTTAAGTTCGTTCAAGGGATCATATAAGTACCGTTTCATTATCAATTCATTCATCAAAATTCAAAGATGATTGAGTCACCTTAGCATCAGCTGATAAAAAAGATAGAAATCTATTAGGTTCAATACCATGTAGGTGTTTCAATACCCGAGACCTGGTTGATAAGCGTCCGGGAACCTGAAGTAATCAGCCTGCGTTAGCCGTCGTTGAATTTATCATTATTTCCCATGAAATATAATTATTAGATCAACGGAAACTCACATTAACCCATTTATTTCCATCACATACCGATAATGTTCTTTCTGTACATATTATATTCTCAATGTATGAAATACCCAATAGACGAAAGTCTTCAAATTTATATTTAAAATAACGATGGTATTGACAAAAAGAATTATTGACTTCCAAATAGCCTCCCTCTTCCTGTCAATAGAAGTAAAGAATAATTTTGAACAAGTTGATAACATTCATTCCATAACCTTTACAAAGGATTTTTTCAATTATATATCTCATGGAACGAGAGTAAAATTCTATTTAGCGACTGAAAGTTGGGGATTTTAACAAAGCTTCAGGATTGGAAAATACATTCTAAACCCAATTGCTTCTTTACATTTTTTTTATGAAATCAGTTTTCTGAAATACATTGAGGAAAGTAGGTTTTGAATTCCAAGTAAACTGCTACAGTTGTTTGTGGCAGTTAAATTAGAAATAGCCCTCGATGAAAATATTCATATCCTTGATTTCATATACAAAAAAAAAATGATGAATGAAAAATGAACCGCCTAGAGACAGCTTATTCTCTTTCTTGTTTCCGATGACAGCTAAATCATTATATTCCAGCAATTTGCTCATCTTCCCTACATGTACTCGTGTACAAGTAATACCTTGTCTCAATTCGGGCTTAACATAGAATACGATTATTTATATTGATCTATATATTGTGACGGAGTATTACAAAGCTCTAACGTGTATATATATATATATATATATATATATATATATATATATATATGTGTGTTGCTATTAGTGAGCTCAAGTGATAAAGAAATATTATATTTGTCTTTATTTTAACTCTTAAATATTAGAAAATTGGTGTTCGTACATTCCCATATCCTAAAGTGTTTTAGCAGATTTCCCTTAAGGGTAATCAGCTATTGAGGTCGTACTCATGACGCGATTTTCGAAATTTTCCTTCAAATGCCTATCGATCCTACCTAGGGAATGACGAAAATGAGGTCCGTTCAAAACTGTATATATATATATATATATATATATATATATATATATATATATATATATATATATATATAAAATTGTAACCTCTGTCTGTACATTGATTTTTTTCGCGAAATTTCACGATAACTTTTCGTTTCACATGTCATAGACACCATATCTGCATTTTGTTTCTTTCGTGTATGTTTGTTTGTTTGTTACCTTTTCACGCATAAACGGCTGAACCGAATTTTATGAAACTTGGTATGTATATTACTACTAACCCAACTTAGACATTAGGCTATATTAATTTTCTCTGAGGCGAACAGGATTGGGGGTTATAAGAAAAGCCTGAAATTAAAAATAGCGATATTTCGTTTTCTATTGGTTTTTCGGCAAATATGCACATAACAAAAGTTGTTTATTTTGTTATTTAGAGTAACTTTTGTTATATACACTTTTGTCGTATACCGAAGTTTAAATGCGTTATATGCTAAAAATTATAGCGGGAGTCAACAATATTATTTGCCAAAAAAGACTCAACCGAACTAAATAAAACTCGGTAAGTGTATTAGCAGTGAGGCCTTCATTATAATAAGCCATACCAACATTTCTATGTACGGGCAGGAGTGGGGGTTATAAGGGAAGCCTGAAATTAAAAATAGCGATATTTCGTTTCCTATTGGTTTTTCCGCAAATATAAACATTACAAAAGTTGTTTATTTTGTTATTTGGAGTAACTTTTGTTATATACACTTTTGTCGTATACCTAAGTATAAATGAGTTATACGTTAAAACTTTAGCGGGCACTAACGGCTGAACCCAACTTAACAAAACTCGGTATGTCATTAGCATTAATTCTTCCATGATTATAAGTTATATTAAAATGTTTAGGTTCAAACGGGAGGGGAGTTATAAGGGAGGCCTGAAATAAAAATTCACCATATTTACATGTATAAGAAACGGGAAATATATAAATATCGAAGACTGTGAAGAATTATTGAACAAATAATTCTATTATTAGCAAATCACCAGCAACGACGGGTATCAATCCTAAACACTGGGACGGGTAAATGTCAAAATATTGTGCAATGTAAAGCCTGCTAAAAAATACCATCAACATTCAGACTCAAATGAATTCCCGGGCGAATCCGGGTATCTGAGCTAGTATATATATATATATATATATATATATATATATATATATATATATATAAATTAGTCTAACACCGCGGTCGCAATTATTGTATAATCGTTACCAAACTTGATATTCAATCGTTTGATATAAAAACAAAGATCAAGTTCGTTAACGGCTGAAATCAGACCAGGGGAGGGGGGGGGTTTAAAATGGAAGAATTATGAAAATTTGAAATATCTCCATTACTATACGTCGGATCGAAAAAATGTATAGAATTAGTCTTATAGAAAATGAAATGTAATACAAATATTGTTATATACATTTATCCACTATCTTGAATATTAACTGAGATATATGCATTTTTCAGTTTTCAGCCTTCAGCATACCCCCACTTCTACTCATGTTTCATAGAAAATACTCGGTTACTTAACACACCACATCATTCGATGCTTAAATACTGAATATTATATTCAAGAGGCATTTATTATGCCAGATACATGCAAATGTGTTCTGGTGACCTCCCACTCTACTTATGTTTATGACCTACTTAAATTTGATTGATTGAGATAGAAATTATTCTGATTCATTATAAAATACAGTGCTAGATATAGTAAATAGTTTTCAATCAAATTAATACGTTATATTCAGATATATTACAGTAATTGTTTTTCTTTCCTGTAAGAACTTGGCAGGACAGTTTGTTTACATTTCAACTTTACGTCGGGAGGTTTCTTATTATCGTTTGTATTTACTCACTTAATATTCACGGTGGTGTTGTGTTACCGGTATGTAGATTTATCTATTGTTAAACTTCACGCGGGAAATTCGCTTAGTTTACGCAGACCCTGCGTTACGGAATATTAATTAGTCGTGACTTGAACTAATATGTCATCAATCGACTTAAGTACTAATTCTAAACTGGGATCTCTGAAAAAGGTTTGCCGATAATCATTCTTCCTGAAATCACGGCATTTTACAACTGCTTTAATTTTAAAAATGTTTACAATACTAACAGTCTGGATTTGTGCTGGCTGGTGGAGGTCCATCATCAACGGAAGGATCAAAAAGGTCAAACACCTCCACTCTTAATACTTCTTTATTACAGGCAAAGTACTTTCGGGGCGAACCGTCCCATCATCAGTGCTCTGTGACACAACATTATACTTTCAAAAACATGTAATATATATGAATAAATAAATGTAAAAGTCAACAAAGGTAGTCGAATATTAAAAACATTTATAAAACAAACAAAAAAAGGATATAAAACGCAATGCAACACTTATGACTAAAACCTTACAAATAAATAAATATTAAAAGCAATTATTTTGTTATTTATTGCTTTTAATATTTATTTATTTGTAAGGTTTTAGTCATAAGTGTTGCATTGCGTTTTATATCCTTTTTTTTCCAAGGATCACCGTTAATACTAACAGTAATTTTATCGTAATTAATTCTATACATTTTATTACTAACCAAGTTACTTGTATTTTTAATTTTATTTCCGTTTAAAACCCCCAATTTTTCTCTTTTGATTTTCACTTAATGCTACAATATCATTAAACATCACATGTCCAGCTTGAGCTACAAGTCTTGCATACATACAATTTATTAAGTGTGAAATAGGGAATAGAAAGTAAGATCGATCATCTGTGTGCCATTCCAACGGGATTTGAACGAAATACCCAAGTCAGTGATCAAAATCGCTTGCGCAGTCTTCTTGTAATTTGAAGACCAACATTTCTTTAAATAAATTAGATTATCTAATCTTCAAATCTTATTCTTCAAATTGAAAATCTTTGCTTCAGCAGTTCAGGAAGGTCCAAAGTAGTATAGAGCTTTACCCACCACATATTAAGACTTACTTTAAAATCTGTAATTTTGAAATAAAATGAGCCATATACATATGAGATCAGAACTTATGCTTATACAGAAAATTCCAATAGGAAGATGGATATGGACTCATTTTAAAGAATTGAAAAGCAATGACGATAAACTCTAGGTATTCTGCATTGCTGAATAACTTAGTTGAAAGTGGACTGAAACTCTCAGAAGACGACTCAAAACATAACTATTTTCAACAGCTCTATGAATGTCATTTTAATAATACGACACTATAGAGCCCACGATTAGAAATTACACACATCGATGATATTCTACTGGATACCTTGCCATATATGAATGGTTTAAAAAATATTACAGTACCTTTGCATCTTATATATTCACCGTTGAATAAAGTTACTGTTGCTCATTAAAATAATAATTACCTCATTTAAAAATAAAAAAAAGTACGTCAATCTAAGCACGTTTTCCCCGTGATTTTATGAAACGCTATTTACTTCAACTCACCATATATTTTATATTTATAAGTTAAACATGTGAAGAGTAGTGTTGGGGTGTTTCCTGAAGTTTGAAAACAAGAAAGTAAGAATAACTCGCTTAAAATTTCAGCTAAGAAAACACGCATAGAACAGAAGTTGCGGAGCATCAAAACTTAAACAACTTTGGTTCTGTAACGTTTATTGATACGACTCATAATACTAGATATATTATGAAATTTCGAATTAACGTTGACTCACTTAAGGATCGAATAAACATTGGAGCTGTGCACAGAAGAATACTCAACATCTACGAAAATAAATGTGAATTATTTATTGCCTTACTCTAAATACATTTAGCACAAGCTGATGCCTTACCTTAAAGCCTAAAATACCAGGCGACATGTTACTGGTCCAATGGCGTTAAATGTCACTGTGCCCGAAAAAAAAATATGGTGGAGTTGGTTCAGTTTTATCCAATTAGATACAGAAATATGTAAGGTGTAAATGATAGAAAACTCAATTTGAAATTTACTTTATGAGGACACCCATGTTTATTAGCTTCATTGATTGTCTCAAATCTAATATATATTTCAACGCCATTGACTAGAAATGGATGTAATTTCATCTAAGTATTTTCCTTATTCCTGTGAGAGGTTATTTTGATTTTTAGAGTGAAGGTTATTCATTAATCACTGTCAAAAGTACTTGTGTTTTTAGCAGATTTCCCTTGAGGGAAATCAGCTATAGAGGTTGTAATCATGACGCGATTTTCGAAATTTTTCTTCAAATGTCCATCGACCCTACCCAGGAGATGACGAAAATGAGGTCCGTTCAAAACTGTATATATATATATATATATATATATATATATATATATATATATATATATATATTTGTCTGTTACCGCTCTAGCGGTCGCAATTTTTGTTTAATCGTTACCAAACTCGATATTTAGTCGTTTTATGTAAAAAGAAAGATCAAGTTCGTTAACGGCTGAAATTGGGCCAGTGGGAGGGGGGGTTTAGAGGGGAGGAGTTTTGAAAATTCTAAATATCTCCGTTACCGTAGGTCGGATCGAAAAATTGTATAGAACCAATCTTATTGCAAATTAAATGCACTATAAATATTGTATATACATGTATTCATTATCTTTAATATTAACCAAGATATTTGCATTTTTCAGCTATCAGCAAACCGCCACTTCTACTCATGTTACACAAACAAAACTCTGCTACATAATAAATTACATATTTGAATCTTAAATACCAAATATTGTATACAATGGACCTTTATTATACGAGATACATGCAAATATGCCCTGGTGACCCCCTCCCCCCTCCCTTAAGTCTTAAGGTTTTGGACTACTAAAATTTGATTGATTGAGATAATTATTCTGACTCATTATTAATTACAGTGCTAGACATAGTAAATAGTTCTCTATAAAATTAATATGTTATAATCTGATATATTTCAGTAATTTTTTTTCTTTCCGGTGTGAGGTGGGCAGACCCGTTTGTTTACATTTCTAACCCGCTTCCTGTCGGCAGGTTATTGAAAT
>CM032229.1:154560000-154632500 GCA_019009955.1 Riptortus pedestris
TGAATTCCTCAATTTTTTGTTTGTATTTTTCTTCTTCCTTGTCACGCTTAAAGGACTTCATTAGATTACGGTAGCTGTGGTATGAATTTATTAATTGCACAATTCTGTAGGGCGTCACTGTTGGTATTGATGCTTTGTCAAAGAGGACTTTTACTTTTGGAGCGACAATATTAGATATTTGAGAGAAACAAACATGCTTGTTACTTTCTAATGCTAGAAGGTACTGCTCTTGGAAACAGCTCCTAAGGACATCTTGGTAAGCTGGAAGCTTTCTCACAGGCAATTCCCTCGAGCAGCCAAACAATGGACAATCAAAATCACTGCGAGTTATTTTCTTAGCAGCAGCCATCACGCACGCGAATTTAAACTTAAACTTCACTCAATAAATTATCAACTTAATTTGCACCGTCAACTCACAGCGACTACGCGTCTGCAGACGTAAACTACCGAGTAACAAAGAACATGAAATGGTAGTGCGTTATGGGTAGAGGTAGTATAAGTAGGGGAAGCCTGGCCCGGGGGCCGACATCTGCACTTGACTGTATAATACGTCATTTTCATGTCCTTTGCGCTACCTCAGATTAATAAAATTTTACTTTTCCAATTATTTATTGTATTTTTAAAACTCTACTGTAAAGGGCTATCACTATAGCAGCCCAGTATGAAACTATTAAAATGCTTTAAAAATAATTACAAAAACTTATGATTTTAGTGAAATTTCGAAATTTCAAGTGTGTTGCGCTAGCTGGGGGTTAGGTATATATTTTTTTTCTTTGTTGCATTTCGATAACACATAATAGAGACAAGTTTTTTTCGGTATAGCATAAAGAAAAAAAAATAAAACTTTTTTTCGGCCCACCCTAATACACAACCCCATACACACGTGTGTGGGTTATATACATTTATTCTTTATCTTGAATATTAACCGAGATATTTACATTTTTCAGTTTTCACCCTTCAGTAAACCCCCACATCTACTAATGTTGCATAAGCATTACTCTGTTATATATTAAACCACATTATTTGTAGCCTAAATACCAAATATTGTTTTCATAGAACTTATACTTTGTGAGATATATGCAAATACGTTCTGTTGACCCCAATCCCTACTTATTAATTTGGATTACTAAAATTTGTGTGATGGAGATAAAACTAATTCTGATTCATTACAAGGTACATCACTAGCTATAGTAAATTGTTTTCAATAAAATTAATATGTTATATTCAGATATATTTCATTAATTGTTTGTCTTTTCGGTCTATCTATTCAGCGCTACGATGCTGGCTGGCCTGCTTGTTTACAATTCAGCCGTTTTCCTTGTAGAGATTATTAACTAGTATTGTAAATTTACTGACCAATCACGATAGTGTTGCCTGTATGTATATTTATCTATTGTAAACCTTTGCGTGGGAAATCTGCTTAGTTTACGCAGCCCCTGCGTGACGGACTTTTTACATTAACGATGAGCTTTAATACTTGGAGAGAGAAAAAGACTTATATTTCTTCAAAAGTTTTTTTTTTTTTTTTTTTATTTCTGCGCTAAGCGCTTTCGAAGACTATTGTCTCCTTCTTCAGAGCTACTTGCATGCGCTCATTGGGAAAGGCAGCAATTGACTAGATTAGAGTAGTTCTGAAAATGAACAATGGTCTTCAAATGCGCTTAGAAGTGAAATAAATAAACTTGTGAATGATTGGACGTCTTTTTCTCTCTCCAAGTACATAATATTCTTCACTTCCAACAACACTGCTGTGAATGAGCTCAAATTTTTTTGCGAGTTATTTTAATGACGAATATATTATAATTTATTTTTTAATGAATTATTATTTTATAAAATTTTGACGGATGTAAGTAGTAACATTGAATAGTTTAATAGTAAAATGGTATAACATAGTATCATTAACAAACTTTTTTCTAAATTATATTGATAACCCTAAATCAAACTAGATTTCTAAATAATGGAAATAACCCCTTGATAAGGAGCTAACACATGCGAAACGCACCAGGCGTAAAAAAAAAACTTCTATTTGACTGGATTGACGAGATTATATTTCTGACCTATAATGAATCAAATATATTCATATATATATAAGTTAATCGCTTGCTCGGGCGTTTCTCTATCTCATACTAACGTGAGTGTATGAGACGCGGTCTTACGCTTACGCGTACTCAGTGATAAAGATTTAACGGGTAGCAGCTGATGTAGAAATTACAGAAACATAGGTCGGTTTTTATTTAAGAGTTATATCTACTAATCCAAACACATGCAATTATATATATATATATATATATATATATATATATATATATATATATATATTTATACTTGTATATTGTCGGTCAATAAAATCATTTTCCGTGAATGACCATTTACTCGGCCTGACAGCTTGAACCACAGGCTTATAGAATGTTTGAGAATGATCTGCTTTCAAAACGATAGTAATATCAATAAGAATCAATTGTCCACTAATGAAAGCAGTAATTAGACAATTATCGGTGTTTATCAGAGAGCTGGGAACCCGAGTGGAAACACAGTCAGGCTCCAATCTCTACCTTGCCTTTCATTCATAAACCCGCCAGCGGTATTTATCAATGGGATTGATTATACCTAAACTTTCTAATTGAGGATTGTTTTATTTATTTATTCTTAATTTTCAAAGCGATGCAATTCTAGTTTATTAGCAATGCAATGAATAATTACTCTGAAATTAAATCTTAAATTTGAATTTTCATGCTACACGCACTCATTAGGAAAAGATTATTTAGCAAGCCGATATGTTTAGTGCAAATGCCAGAGTGAGACAAGGATATGTGACTCTTTATCTGAGGGGATCTAATTAAAACTGTGATATATAGACCAATGGACCTATAACAGTTGGCAGGAAAGATGAGAGATTTTCTGAATTCACAGAGCAACCCACATGCTCTGTTTCTATTTCTACATAAAGGCAAGCTAGCGTACCTCTTATATTGCTCGGAAAATAATTAGCCAGGTTAATGGGTTGGACGATATTTATTGAAGGACTTCTTTTAACAAGATATTTTTAGTTTTTCTGTCTTAGTACGTAATGTGAACTTGAACCAAATACTTTGTTATTTGGAGCCTCAAAATTTCCGTCACGGAGGGGCTGCGTAAATTAAGCAGATTTCCCTCGTGAAGTTTTGCTATAGATAAATCTAAATACAGGTAACAGTTAACGGTAATCAGAAATATTTCAGTCAATTTTAATAACCACTAAACGGAAAGCTCTGAATTGTAAACAAACAGATCTGCTATCCACTCAGAGCTGAACACATAGATACAAATATTCTTCACCGGAAAGAAAAGCAATTACTTAAATATATCTCAATATAAAATAATAATTTTATTGAAAACTATTTATTATATCTGTACTGTAATTTATAGTGAATCAAAATAATTTTCTCACAATGAAAAAGCTTACACTAGTCTCTGCACCAAATAAATGACAGCCGAATAGTTACATAACGGCCGAACTAACTTTCAGTGGATTCGCACAAACAGTACCGATATTCGCCTAATATGAAAAATCGAATATATCACATATCGAGTGTTACTATACAAGTTTCAATCCGACGTATAGTAACATTGTGTACCCGTTCAAAATGTGGCAACAATGCAGGAGGCACCTAGCCTTTCAGCCTTAATCCAGCCTACACCTATCCGACACATCTCTGGTGACTGAGGATTCGCTACGATGGTTTAGCGATCCTATGGAAGGGACAGTCTCTACTAACCAGCTCTCACACGAGTGAGTACATATACCAGTTTCCTGGCCTGTATGTCCTCGGGCTTTGAACACACGACCACTACGTCTATGACCGGCAGTGAAGGCAAGCCTCCACTCCGGACTCCACCCAGCCCGTAGTTCATATTGAGTAAGCCGCTAGAACTTACCCCATTAAGGCCGGAATGATCCCCGGCCCGGAACAGCAAAGCCGACTAAGGACCTACTGTTCCTACGGTTCCCCTACCCAAGAGCTACACAGCGGGGGCTTACTGCTGCCACTGGGGAGGGCCGGCGCCGTCCCGGAAGACGTATAGTAACAGAGATATTTCGAATTTTCGAAAATCGAGTAATGAGAACGATCTCAATAGCTGATTTCCCTAAATTAAATTTCCTAAAAATAACCCGCTCTCAAGCTTGTGCTTGAATATGTGTTTAATAACCAATGAAGAAAAAGTTATTATTTTTGATCAAGGTCTTTTTTTTTACAACTGTTTTTTTTTTCTATATTTTCGTTGTAGCTCAAATACGAACAGACTCGGTTGTGTTTAATTCTATATTGCTGACAGTGCAAAATTTTTAATTCTACTAGCCTACATAAAATACATATTGTAAATTATGTGATTGATTAATCATGTACTTACACCTCACCGTTGCTATGGAGATTACACCAACATGTCTTATATTTGAACCAGTGCCCTGTGACGATAAAGGCTTAGGTGGGCAGGTGCCAAGAAAAAATACGGACCACCTGCTACATTACTACGACGTTTTAAAAATAATAATCAATTAACACTGTAAATGATTACACTATTCAATAACAAATTTATGATATCATTGAGTCAGTTTTTATCCTGTACACCGTTTCTAACAATTTCCTCTTTCAACTAAGATTGGGTAATCAATTGTTGCTACTCTTCATAAAAGCGTGCACTTTAATTAATACCTTACCGAAAAATAATCATATATTTCATTAATTGGAAATTATATAAGTGCCAAAAATTTATAATAAATATTTGAAAATAGACACAAAATATATATCAGTTAGAGACATTAGGCACTGTAAATAAAATTGCTACTATAAAACATTGATTCAGTTTTACAGAATGATATTTATCGGGATTTAGAATAATGTAATTTATAAAACCTATCTTTGACATTGAAAATCTACTGAAAATAGTATGGCAGGAGTATTATTCCAAACAATTTCGAAATCTTTAATTCCTTCATCAGATATGTAATCAAAAGCTATGCAACACAAACTATAATATTAAAATAGAATGGTCATGTGGCACATGCGGGTTTGTGCCAGTCATAGATAGCTTATATTGATCGTTGAGTTCACTTGGCAATAGCTTTACATGGAAGGGTACGAAAAAACAATATATATATATATATATATATATATATATATATATATATATATATATTAATTTCATAAATTCATATTTCAATATATACATAAATATTTCATAAATACATATTCATTAAATCACATCCTAAACTCCCACCTTGGCTAGAAAAGGGTGGTAACCTGTATATAACCCGTCCCAATTGGCCTGAGCTGCAAAAAGTGGACGTTAATAACTAATAATAATAATACATATTTCAATAGCATAAATTCATATATATATATATATATATATATATATATATATATATATATATATATATATATAATGAGTGTGTGTGCGTGTGAGTGTGTTGTTTGTTTGTGTGTGTCTGTGTGTGTGTGTGTGTGTGTGTGTGTGCGTGTGAGTGTGTTGTTTGTTTGTATGTCTGTGTGTGTGTGTGTGTGTGTGTGTGTGCGTGTGAGTGTGTTTTTGGTTTGTATGTCTGTGTGTGTGTGTGTGTGTGTGTGTGAGAGTGTGTGTGTGTTGTTTGTTTGTATGTCTGTGTGTGTGTGTGTGTGTGTGTGTGTGCGTGTGAGTGTGTTGTTTGTTTGTATGTCTGTGTGTGTGTGTGTGTGTGTGTGTGTGCGTGTGAGTGTGTTGTTTGTTTGTATGTCTGTGTGTGTGTGTGTGTGCGCGCGCGCGCGTGTGTGTGTGTATACCATTCCTTACGAGCATAGTTGTATCATATTTTTATCTTCTAATAGGTTACATACAACTAACTGTCTTAGTCTCGTTGGGAAACGAATACTAAGCGATATAAATATTTCGTAAATTAGGTATACGTTTGTAGTAATTCTAAATGTTTGTTGCAAAACAACACTAGTTTATTTACCAATGTTTCAAACGAATTATCCCTCTTTTATACAAATAAGAAAAGACTTTATAGACATTTATATGTCTGATTATTTGAAATTGTGTCGATAAACAGAAATACTCCCATTACATTGGCTTGTTAATTTTTCTCATCAGACAAACACTTTACATGTTGGCATATTTACTGAAACTATAAAAACAAACCAAAAATACGGCCTCTTTTTTTCACCCAAGTATCCGGAAATAGGCCTTGATAAAAAAAAAAAGAAAAGTTATTTAGTTAGTTTATAAATAAATTATGGGTTTTGGCGTGATATTTGGCCGAATAACACTGACACAAATTATTCATATCATAAATTAGATCTTTGATGGATTTTAATATTTCCTGATGTTAAAAGCTGATGTTTATAATTTTAGTACCATAATAAAATCCTATTTATATTATTATTATTCCCCAATTAGTCATAGCATCAAAAAGCGGACTTTTATAAATAATAACGATAGTATTATTTTATGTATTAATATAGTAGCACTCATTTGTTGTTGTTTTTTTTAAAAAATCATACATAGGATCTGTGTTTTCTATTTGCTGTAAATAAGAAGTTGTCATCGCAGTACATTTTTTGGGCCAAAAGTAGTATTAGTTTTCAACTTCTGCCTTATTTACTCCTGTTAAGAACATAATTAAAAAAATGATATACATATGTATGTGTGTGTGTATATATATATTTATATATATATATACACACATATATATATATATATATATATATATATATATATATAAGAAAGGCATAGAAATTTGCAACGTAAGTGATGACGAAAATGTGGTCCATTCGAATATATGTATATTTGTTTGGTAACGCTTCAGCGGAAGCAATTCTTTTTTTGTCCTTACCATA
Organism: Riptortus pedestris; assembly: GCA_019009955.1. NCBI lineage: Eukaryota > Metazoa > Arthropoda > Insecta > Hemiptera > Alydidae > Riptortus > Riptortus pedestris. Next base: position 154,566,855 of record CM032229.1, read on the forward strand.
CTCGATATTTAGTTCTTTCTTTGAAAAAAGAAAGATCGAGTTCATGGCTGAAATCCGACAAGTGGGGGGGGGGTGGTTTAGAAGGGGAATTTTGAAAATTCTTAATATCTCCCTTATTATGCGTCTGATCAAAAAATTGTAAAGAAACCATCTTATTGCAAATGTTATGTCCTATAAATGTTGATGAGTACGTTTTTTTTTTTTTTTTATCATCTTGATTAATAACCGATATATTTACATTTTTTTAGTATTCGCCATTCAATAAATCCCCACTCTTGCTCATGTCTTATTAACACCACGTTTTCTCTTAAGGGAAATCAGCTATTGAGGTCGTATTCATGATGCGAGTTTCGAAAAATTTCTTCAAATGTCCATCGATCCTACCCAGGAGATGACGAAAATGAGGTCCGTTCAGAATTATATATATATTTGTCTGTTAACGCTCTAGTGGTCGCAATTTTGCTTCGATCGTTACCAAACTCGGAATTTAATCGTTTTATTTAAAAAGGAAGATCAAGTTCGTTAATGGCTGAAATCGGATCAGTGGGAGGGGGTGTTTAGAGGGGAGATGTTTGAAAATTCAAAATATCTCCGTTATTATGCGTCGGATCGAAAATTTGTATAGAATAAATCTTATTGAAAATTAAAGTTACTATAAATATTGTTCTATACATTTATTCTGTATCTTGAATATTAACCGAGATATTTGCATTTGTATTCTGAGTGTGGTCGCCAGGAGTGGCTATGCTCGGACTTTCTGCCGAGAGCTCTGGCGGCCATTTCCATAACTATTCGTCCCTCGTGAATAGGTTTAGAGAGGTTAGGTTAACTGTTTTTTGGGGCGAGAAACTACTGGGTTATTACGCCCTAAATAATGTTTTAGGTTTAGAGGTTACTTACTACAACAGTTGTTATTAGGCAGATTTCTCTATGGTAAAACTTCACGTGGGAAATCTGCTTGGTTTACGCAGCCCCTGCGTGACGGAATTTTATATTAAGACGCACTTTATTTGAAGTCTAAATACCAAATATTGTTCTCATTGAATTTTTAAGTTTTTAGATAAATGCAAATATGTGAATCACATGGGAAATCTGCTTAGTTAAGGCAGCCCCTGCTTTGCCGGACATTTTTATATTGATTATGAGTATAAGATACAGCTGAAATTCTTCGACTGCAGCTGATACTGTTTGGATTACGGGAGTAGTGTTCGAAAGGTATAATGGTAGGGAAATGGTTCCATTAATATGGTGATTATGATTGTAGGCTGACGACGCCTGCGATAATTCCCTGGGCGCAGTGCTGCAGATTAGGTCCTGAATGGAGATCAGCAAGGTTTATCTTGCATTAGGAGAGGCTGTGATATACCTCCAATACTATCTAGATGGCGGGCATCAGCTGGCAAACCAGCTGGCATATTCAAACTAATATGAATATGACAACGGTTCACCGCGACTACAATACAGTACCGCATACAATTCTATTTGGGTCTAAACAGGAAACCACCAATGATTCACACAATCCTCATGTAACTGAATTAACTGGGTCTAAGAAATTCGTGAATTACAGTTACAAGACGGCTTCAGGAATTACTAACGAACTTACAAACACAAATGAATAAAATAATAACTATCCATTGGATACCAGGACATGCAGTCATCACGGAAAATATCTTGGCTGACAGACATGCAAAACTAGCGACATAACTTGACATATTACACACTGATCACATTACAGGACACGATGCCATTAAACTTATTAAAAGAGAAGTCAGCTTAAAATGGGAAGTGGAATGGCATCAGACAGACAGAAAACTACGAGAAATAAAAGACACTATTCGTGAATGGCTGTCGAGTAATCGGAACACTAGAAGAGAAGAAGTAGTTCTTGCTCGTTTAGAGGCATGGCCATTCACGGATAACACACGGACACCTCACGACTAGGACAGATCCACCTTTATGTACACAGTGCAATACACAACTAACTATCAAACACTTACTTACAGACTGCAGACTAATAACCGACATGAACTTACCCACCAACCTTCCAGAACTACTACACGACAACAGCCCATACATCGCGACAATCATGAAACACCTCCAACAGACACATCTTTTCAACTAAATTTAAAACTTTTACCAAACCTTAACTTAAAGATTCAAATCTGCTGCCATTAATATACACTGGAGAAAATGTAACCGTGCCGACCTACGACTGTAGATATTTTAACATATTTTTCTTTAATAATAAGGTGGCTATACCAACTCTTAGTTTTATAGTATGAGAAGTGTGAATCGCTAAAATTGCGACACACCTAAATAAATAAATAACAGTTATGAGTACAATTATTTAATTGAGAAACAAAATCTATTGAAACATATAAATTTGGAAGTCCGACGAGCAGGAGTAAAGTAAGCAGATTTCCCACGTGCTGGTCTAACACACTGGTGATCTCATCTCATATTCTCTATTCCTATGTAAAAAAAAAAGTCCGTCACCCAGTCGGGCGTTAACTAAACAGATACGTACATTACATTTATCAAAATTAAATTTTCAATGAAAACAACTTACGGTATTTAGGCTTCAAATAAAGTGCTTCATAATATAACACCTTATTGTTAATATGACAAAAGTTAGAGTGAAGTTTTATTGAAGGCCGAAAACTAAAAAAAAAATGAAATATCTCCGTTAATAATCAACATAGGGTAAAAACGTACATTAAAACATTTAAAGAAAATTAAATTTGCAATAAGATTGCTTCTGTACAATATTTCGATCCGACGCATAATAAAGGAGATATAAAGAATTTTCGAAATCCCCTCCTCTAAACTCTCACCCACAGGGCGGATTTCAGCTTTTAACGAACTCGATCTTTAGTTTTACATGAGACGTTCAAGTTTAGAGTTTCGCAACGATCAAATAAAAATTTCAACCTCTAGAGCGTAAATAGACATATATATATAAAATTTTGGACGAACCTCATTTTCGTCATCTCCTTGTGTCATGGCTGGGACCTGAATAGCAGATTTCCTTCTTGCTAAAAATAATAATAAAAAATATGAATAAAACAAAATTTAAATTATTTATTAACGACCACTATTTTCAACTAAGGCTAATTGGGAAGGGTTATCTACAGGTTTCCGCCCTTTTCTAGCCAAGGTGGAACTGAAGGTTTTATTTAATGTATTTGGTCACTAAATATATTCCTTTACCAGGCGCAAATCGAACTCGCTACTCTAGGTTTAAAAGAACAAGAATAAAATAAAATAAATTTGATGAAAACAACTTGGTTATCAACATTTGTTTTATTACTTTCATGGATACATTGCAATTTTTAAAAGTGCATCTTATTCTAAATTATAAATATAAAAATCTCTAAATCTCCTAAAATTAAATCATTCACATATAAATCAAAATTTTTGTTGAAAACCAAGAGGCATGTGGCATCTGTAATATAATATATGAAAATATATAATGGAAGCTTGTAAATTTTTAGTAGAGTACCATTAATTATTTCTTAGAACTGATGTATACTAAAAATAATGAAGACACGTTCCACGAATAAAAAAGAAATACATGAATATTAACATTCTTCCCTTACCCCTGAAAGAAAATACATTCTTCCAAAAGAGTTTATAATTTGGCAAAATAATTGAATAAGCTTTTGGGAGTCTCTAACTTCATTAACAGCCACTTTTAGTTCATTTGTTGGTAATTAACTAAAACGTATCCCAATAAAGTCACCAACGATCAAAGAAAGGTTATTTTGGGACCGGATGATGGTTATAAGTGTAAACTCAAAACATTAGAGAAAAACATTTTCTAAAAAAAAATAAATGAATGGATAGCATCTACATATATATACCTTTGCAATACAAAGTATGCTTAAGAGGTTATATTACGAGAATTCACCTTTTTAGCAGATTTTCCTTAATGGAAATTAGCTATACGGATCGCTTCCATAGTGTGGTTTCTACCTAGGAGATGACGAAAGTGAGTTCCGTTCAAAATTATATATATAGTTTATTAACGCTCTAGCGGTTGACATTTTTATTTGATCGTTACCAAACTTGATACTTGAACGTTTTATGTATAACAATATAACAAGTTCGTTAGAGGCTGAAATCAGACCAGTGGGAAGGGTTGATTTATATGGGGGGCTTTCTAAATTTCAAAATATCTCCGTTATTATACGTCAAATTGAAAATTTGCAGGGAACCAATTTTATTGCTAATTAAATTTACTATATATATTGTTGTATACATTTATTCTCTAACTTGAATATTACCAAGATACTTTTTTTTATTTTTCTGCCTTCGCCAAACCCCCACTCCTACACTTGACACATAAACATTACTCTGTTATATATTAATCCACTTTATTCGAAGCTTAAATACCAAATATTGCTTTCAAGAGATCTTTATTATACGAGATACAAGCAAATACGTTCTTTTGGTCGACCCCCCCCCGTCTTTAGTTCTTGGATTACTAAAAATAGGTGATTAAGATCAAAATTATTCTGATTCAAAAGTTTTCAAAATATTAATGTGTAGATATATTTTAGTAATTTTTTTTTCTTTCTAGTGAAGAATATTTCTATTTATCTTTCCAGGTCTTAGAGGTTTGTTTACAATTCAGACGCTTTTCGTTGGGAGGTTATTAAAATTGATTGTAAGATTTCTCATTACCGTTTGTTTTTATCCAATCAATATTCACAGTCAATTGATTCCTCTACCATCCAGCATATTCCAGAAATAGTCACCATGGTGTAAAGTGTTAGTATGTAGATTTGTCAATTGCTAAACGTCACGTAGAAAATCTTCTTAGTTTTCTTAGCTCATGCGTGACGGACGTTTATAAATTTCTCATTTTTTGTATCCCGTATTTTAAACCAGTTTTGAAGGTTATCATTCTAGAGTGTAGCCCTTATAGGTTCCTAGTAGATTTATACTTCAAACCGAATGCATATAATAGAAATTACTATGTAGCATGCAATAACGGAATAAACTTGAATATTTCATCTGTTTATATTGAATTGATGTGAATAATAATGAACGAGGAAGGATGAAAGCACAATTCCATTGGGAATGCCTCCAATGCAGATGGTAATTACTGAGCCCCGTTCTGGAATTCAGGCCGGTTTGAATTCTTCGCTGCGTTACAGAAGTGGGGTATGGTTATATTGTTGCAGGAGGTAAATGAGTGGGGGAGAGGGGGCTGATTGTTTATATTGGGGAATGACATGTTCAAATATTCCCTAATTCCATAGCAGCTGGGAATTTATCGCTATATTTCATGTTCAGCTCCGATTATAGCAGCCATCTTCCCCGATTTATCTCACCCGGGTTAATGACATTTACTCATCTGATTTGCAAAAAAAAAGTCCGTCACGCAGGGGCTGCGTAAACTAAGCAGATTTCCCATGTAAAGTTATACAATAGAGAAAGCGACATACGAGAGCCGAACGTTTACGGGACCGGCCGAACTAGCTTTTGGCGGGAATCATAGCTCGTCCGTTACACTTAATAAAAATGCAAATATCTCGGTTAATATTCAAGATAGAGAATAAATGTATATAACAATATTTATAGTAAATTTCCTCAATAGCAGATTTTCCTTAAGGGAAATCTGCTAAAAAACTGCTAATATTTTCAGCTTGGCCGAGGAGTGCGAAAACTGTTGTAGGAAAGAGTATCAAGACGTTAGGGTGAAATCAGACGTATGTGTATCCACTATTCATACGGAGTAATTTACATGTTTTCCACTATTTTTATTAGGGCTCCTCTCTCTTTTGAGATTCTGATGGGATTATTTATAAACTCATATAGGCAAAGTGTAATATCATTTTTATTTTTTTTTAAATCCTTCACGCAAGGGCTGCGTTAACTAAGTAGATTCCATTTTTATAAAAATTTAAAAGTTCAATGAGAACAATATTTAATATTTAGCTTTCAAATAAAGTACTTCATAATATTACTGCTTTTTGTTAATATGGCATGGGTAGGAGTGAGGTTTTGCTGAAGGCCGAAAATTAAAAAATATAAATATTTCCGTTAATAATCAACGTATTGAAAAAACGTACATAACAACATTTATAGAATACTAAGTCATATATATATATATATATATATATATATATATATATATATATAACTGCTCAAAAATGAATTGGGATATTGGCTGTTTTGTGGTATGTATGGTGCCTAGCATATATTTTTTTTTTTTATTGTAAATATCATTAATAATTTTTAGAAATTATTGTCTTTTTTCCCCATAAAAAAGAAATGTAACAAAGATCGATTTAATTAAAATATTCATTTTTGTGCAGTATATATATATATATATATATATATATATATATATATATATATATATATATATATAGAGAGAGGGAGACAGGGAGAGGGATCTATATATTTGGTCTGTTACCGCCCTAGTGGTCGCAATTTTTGTCTTATCGTTACCAAACTTGATATTTAATCGTTTTATATAAAAAGAAAGATCAAGTTACATTTATAGAAGACTACATTTATAATAAGATTGATTTTATAGAAGGTTTCGATCCGACGCGTAATGAAGGAGATAATAAACTCCCACCCACTGGTCGGACTTACTCCCTTAACGAAGTTGACCTTTAGTTTTATATAAAACGTTTAAATATCGAGTTTGGTAACGATCAGACAAAGATATATATGTCTGTGTGTTTGTCTGTTAACGCTGTAATTTTTCTCTCATATAAACAAATAATTATATTGTTAATTATTTTCAATAACGGTATATTCCGTGGAATCAAAAATCTGGAAAGGTTACAGCAAATTAATAGGAAATGCTTGAGGCATGGAGTACTTGGAATGAAAGGCTTTCAGTGGATGAAGATATGGACCATCATGATGTCTGAGGAGAAAAATCTCTAGTTCGTGGAAATGATGTTCCACAAAATTGAAGGTTCTCGTTAGCTATAACTGGCGAGCCGTTCAAAATGAGGCGGTAGCAGCTATTGAATCCATAAATCAGTTAATTCTGACGAACAGGAGGGAGGAATGTATTACGGACTGAAGGATCACAAGTATCAAAAGTCCGTTTCGGAAGAAAGCTTCCACTACTGAGTGAAGAGTTACACACTTGTATGTATCCAGGTGCGCATTACATCCTGAGGTGCAAATGTTTAATGGAATAAATCCGACCTTTTGGTGATTGTCAAGCTGGGCTCAGAAGAGGAAGAGGAACGACGGATAGGACATCAAACAGATAGTCGAGAAGGGGAGGGAGTTCGAGAAATTTCTACAAGCTCTATTCATTGATGTTAATGCAGAATACCATCCAGTTCATAGAAAATGTTTTTGATAAGTAATGACGGAACATAGGTTTCCTAGGAATCTTGTCCTACTGACAAAGGGGTATATCTATTGCGCGCAGTGTTGAGTGTTGATCCCAAGGCAGTTGATAAGGCTTTTGAGGTTAAGACAGGATTGAGTCAAGGCGCTCTCATACTGTACAATCTAGCATTAGGGAAGGTAATACGCAATGTAAGCATTCAAAGTCTAAATGTTCGTCACGCAGGGGCTGCGTAAACTAAGCAGATTTCCCACGTGAAGTTTTACAATAGAGAAATCTGCCTAATAACAACTGTAGTAGTAAGAAACCTCTAAACCTAAAACATTATTTAGGGCGTAATAACCCAGTAGTTTCTAGCCCCAAAAAACAGTTAACCTAGCCTTTAAACCTATTCACGAGGGACGAATAGTTATGGAAACGGCCGCCAGAGCAAATGGCGGAAAGTCCGAACATAGCCTACTGGCGACCACACGCAGAATACAAATGCAAATATCTCGGTTAATATTCAAGATACAGAAAACATGTATAGAAAAATATTTATAGTAAATTTAATTTGAAATAAGATTTATTCTATACAATTTTTCGATCTGACGCATAATAACGGAGATATTTTGAATTTTCAAAAATCCCCCCTCTAAACCCCCCCTCCTACTGGTCTGATTTCAGCCATTAACGAACTTGATCTTCCTTTTTTCATAAAACGATTAAATTCCGAGTTTGGTAACGATCAAACAAAAATTGCGACCGCTAGAGCGTTAACAGACAAATATATACAATATATATATATATATATATATATATATATATATATATATATATATATATATATATAATTTTGAACGGACCTCATTTTCGTCATCTCCTGGGTAGAATCGATGGACATTTGAAGAAATTTTTCGAAACTCGCGTCATGAGTACGACCTCAATAGCTGATTTCCCTTAAGGGAAATCTGCTAAAATGTAAGGAGATCACACTTTGAGAAGATGCATAAATTCCTAGAACAAGCACATTATGTAGCTATCCTAGGAAGCAAGATAGGCGTGCTCAATATTCTCACCATATAACTGTTAACACCCGCAAAAATAAGGCCAAGAGTCCATGAAATACAATGTAGAAAGTAATGGCACGATTAGCTTACTAAAACTTACCAGAGAATTACTAGTGAAAACCGTACTTTCTAAGAGATCCCTTAATGAAGCAAAATCGGCACTTATCGAATAAAGGGAGGCCACCCATTTAATGATGATTACTAAATCATAATTAATAGCACATCACTTTGTTATTTAAAATAACATTTCTAGAATTTTTAAATGACAAAATGGGTCATTATTAACTGATAAAAGATTTAATGGTTCAAAACTGCTTATCGCTATTATATAGTAGGGGTGTATATGGTGGTTCATACTTAACTAGGTTATCTAAATCATTTTGTTTTTGTCGTTAATGACCGGAATGGTTAACACACCACAAAAAAAAAAAAAAATGAAATGAGTCTTTTTGTTTCTTTTTTTTACCAGGAAATGAGTGAGTATTTATTAACACCACTTGGTGATCGTTTATTATTACACCACTTAGACACCTACCTTGCAGATTTCACGTAGCAGACGACGGCCGCTCTATGAAGCTGCTCCGCAACATCGTCCAGTTTTGGGCAAACTCTAATTTATGCAGACTACGTGAACATTTGAACTTACCCAACGACTTGTACGAACTATTAACAGAAGGTAGCCCACATTCTTAAACCACTTGAAGACAACAAACTTTAAAACTCACCTACCCTTCTCATTTCTATGGGTTTTAAGTCTCTGTATAACATATTTTTAATCTTGTGTCTTAGACTTCAATCACCCTCATGTCAGGATTTATCTCAAAATTTGTAGTTTTACATACCTTTATTTTAACATTTCCTTAATTTTATTTCCATAAAATACTATGTTTTAATAATTTCGAAAACATTTTTTCTTTATTTTAAAATTTTAATTTAGAGAATTCAAATAAATGGTACTGAGCGACATCGCCTAGTTTCGGAGCTCTTCAAATAAATAAATAACTCTAATTTATAATTTCATTTTGTCATTCAAATAAATTATTGAAGTGTTGTTACAAATAATAAATTGTTTTTTTCTTTTAATATTATTTAATAATCCTCTTTAAATGGGCGGGGGGGGGGCTCCCGATATCCTATAAGTACCGAAAAACCTCTTTGGGCCTCTAAACTAAGCAGTATCAAACCAGCAAAAATCATCAAGCAGGTACACATGTGTGACTGCATGGATGACCTTCAGCAAAGTTTGATAGGTTTCAATGTGAAATGAAGAGAACTGTTTAACCCTGGCGATAGCTTTTAATGATTCGCATTATATAGTACTACAGATTGCCTCGTTCCTACATTTTTTATTACAATGTCAATGCCAGACAATTCATTTGAATCCAATGACACTGTTAGAAAAATGTACATTTCTGCTATATTTGTTCAAGCTCACCAATGTTCCATTATTTTTCATATGAGAAAGTATTCTTTTAGTGGTTTTTTTAACACTTTACTTTATTAAGCCGCTTCTACTATTCTTGTGGGCACAATATCAATAACTTTTTTCAATTTTAAAATACTTGTATTAGTTTATTTTTTTTGTTCTGGTACTTTATAAAATAATGATCAAAAATGGTCATTATTCCTTAAAGACAATTTTTTTTTAAAATAGTACTGTTTGTCCTAGCCCTGTTTGAAGCTTTCCCGTGTACCCTGAATTCAATAGTCTAATTGATAGTTTAGGATAGTACTAAACTTATAATCCATTCAAACAAGTTAACGTGTGCAATCACCAGTAAGTTGCCGAAGAACCAAGATTGAAACATAGAGGTTACGGAGTTTCTTCTTCCCGATTCTAGCGAAGTTACCTTTTGCATACTACTTGTACATGTTAGTTTTTCGAGCGGCAAGTTTGATCAATATTACTACTCTCTGGGTAGAGAGGATGGTTGGTTAGATTGCAAACATGTAAACTGACGATGGGTTTGCCGAAAAGTAATGGTTTCAGAGCCGGGCGATTAATATATTCAGCCATAGCAGTGAGAGAGAAAGCAGCATTAAATCCAGCACAAGGGTCGAGAGTGGGGGGGGAGGCTCAATCCTACCCCCCCCCCATCGATAAATTCAGAGAACTGTCCAATTTAAGTTGGAACAGAGTCAGGCTGTCACCAGGATCGAGAGTCACTCTTTAACTATTGTACTTCTGGCAAAAGCACTCCATCTACCTCGCCTTTGTGGCTATGTCATCAATAAATCTATTAACATGTTATTGTATAAATTTTCAGTTCCGTCCAGTTAATTTAACCTTCAGGTTATTTCCCCATAAAATCTTAATTGTGGAGGTTTCTCTCTTCTTTTTTTTAACTCAAATTCTGAGAAATACTTAATTACATTTTTCGTTTTTTATTCCTTCCCGTAAAAGATGTTTCAGAAATATGAGTATTTTAATTCCATTTTTTTTCTTTCCCTTAATTTCTTTTAGCAGATTTACCTTAAGTAAAATCAGCTATTGATGGCATTTTCGAAAAATTTCTTCAAATGTCTATCGATCCTACCTAAGAAATGACGAAAATTTTAACATTCTAGCGGTTGCACTTTTTGTCTGATCGTTCCAAAACTCGATATTTAAACTTTTTTATGAAAAGAGAATGATCAGGTTCGTTAACGACAAAAATCCGACCAGTGAAAGGGGGCGGGGTTTAGAGGGGAGGAATTTCGAAAAATTTTAATATCTACGTTATTATTCTTAGGATCAAAATATTGTATAAAATCTTATAGCAGTCTTATAGAAAATGTAATTTTCTATAAATGTCGTTGTACGTTTCTTCACTATCTCGATTATGAACCGAGATATTGTTATTCTAAGCAAATGCAAATTTCGATCATCAGAAACCCCCACTCTTACTCACGCCTTACTAACATAAAGCTGTTATATTATGAAGCACTTCATTCGAAGCCCAAATAACAAATATTGAACTCATTGTAATTTTGTGTTTTGAGATAAATGCAAATTCGTGGCGCACGTGGGAAATCTGTTGAGCTTGATGGACTTTTTATATATTGATTTTCTGTAGTTTTATTTTACTATATTGTCATCAATTCTTGTTGCACACAGTCACATTCTTTTAGTAAGTATTTAGAACTTAAGAAAACTGAATCTGACTTCGAAACTTTGTTTGGACTTAAAAAGCAAGAGAAACAACTAACTTCAATTTAAAAATAAATCATTTACTTCCTTGGTGGGGAGTTCTTTTCAGTCGTTCACCTCGTATATAGTCTACGTGCTTCAGTTCGATTTTTTACTAATAAAAGAAACCTATCCTGAAGTTTTGGAAGTATGTCGTTCCTAACAAAATTCAGTCCTTCCTCCCTTGGTCGACCACTCATTCTTTTCCATCATTTGGGCAACTTTCCATATTCCATTAGGCTTTCCCACTACACCACTGCCTGCTTTATTAGAGCTGATGAAAATCGTCTACTATACAATGCACTAAGGAAAAACGACTCTTTGCCAGAAAGGCAAATTCTGTCTTGATGAACAACAAATAAAATCCATTCTCACTGAGTTGAATAAAAGCATGCAAAAACAATAAAAAAGATCGGGTCTTTTATAGAAACCGGCAGCCAGTGATTTGAATTGCTATTAGGTGATAACATAAGGTTTAGAAATAAAATCATATGGTATTTTATAACCTAATCGTTTGATAGTTTATTTACAATTTTTGAAGGAACACTACCATTTCAGCTTTTCTTAAACGTTTTTTAATGAAACAATGGGACTTTTGAATTTGGTGAGAGATATTCCTGACAAGAATAGTGCTGTCACATTCCTGCAGACAAGAGGACTTCTTCATAGCAGGAGAATATGTAGAAACGGACATCAGATGAAACTTGTAATAACCGAAAAGGAAGACAGATGGATGTGCCACTTGAGAGGTTGCAGGCAAACAATTAGACTGAGGAAAGATACTTGGTTTGAGTTTACAAAAATTTCTTTTGAAAAAAATTATATATTTTATATACAGGAAAAATTTTATATTTCATATATTCGTGTGAACAGGAGCGCACACGAACACAGTGGAAGGAATGTGGGGAAGGGCGAAAAGACGCAATAAGATGGAATGTGGAACGGCAAGATCTGTGTTAGACTCATATCTACGCGAAATTATGTGGCGAGAGAGAAATAGGAACGAGTACCTATTTGAGGTTATTTTGAAAGACATATCGAAATTTATAACTTTAGAAATATGAGAAATTAAAATATTTTTTTTTTTCATTTCATAAATAACATTTAATACATTTCATATTTATATCTTTTATTGGCAGGTTAAAATTTGATATCATATGTTATCACCTAATAGCAATTCAAATCACTGGCTGCCGGTATCTATAAAAGACCCAAAAGATCTTCTGCTCTCACCAACGCAATTTTTAATTTTTTAAAGCTAATATTTTGCCCACATGGGCATTAACAATGTTAAGCTTAAAAGCCAATAAAACTAAAAACTAGGATGAAAACTTATGATTTTAAGCCAATGTGGTAATTTGACAACATTGAATAACTTGTGATGACTAATCATATATTTTGGTTTATTGATTTGAGATTAAGGGAACCTTTCAGAACTAAAGGGAACATTGCTCATCTTGAAGCAAGGAAATTCCTTAGGAAGAGACTAAATTTAAGTAAGTAGTATTTGTTGCCTACACCTGGTAATTGATCTCCTGAACCTGACTTTCAAGTGACCGAACATGGGAATAAGAGGGTCAATAGGACAGGAAGGTGGTTGGCCTTCTGAATCAGACCATTCAGCAATAAAGGCATCACATGAGAAAAATTCCATCCATTCCAGTAAAAGCATGAGTGGATAAAATTCTATTCAAGGCCAGTGTTGTTAGATAGCCATCCCTTGGTAGCCTGTAGCCTGCATAAGCTGATTAATGATAGACTATTAGCCAGTATGATTACAACAACAACAACAAGAAGGTGCCTCTAATAAAAATATAACTACAGACAGCATTAATAAATGTAACATAATAGAATAATAATACTGTAGATACATAATAGAATAATAATACTGTAGATACATAATAGAATAATAATACTGTAGATACATAATAGAATAATAATACTGTAGATACATAATAGAATAATAATACTGTAGATACATAATAGAATAATAATAGTGCAACTTAAGAATAGCTCTAATATAGGCATACCAATGAGTGCAGAACACACAGGAATGGTTGTTATAACATAATTAATATAAGAATAAAAATAGCAACATAGATGCAACATAGGAATAACTTTAACACAGCACAACAATAATTATAATTTAAAATAACAAGACAATGATTGTAATAGTACATAGTAATAACTATTGTAAAATAATATAAGTTGCAATAACATAGTGATAAGTGGCAGTAACATAGATTCAATAAAACATAGCAATAATTGTAATAGTGCATAGCAATAACTATTGTAAAATAATATAACTACAGTACAACAATTATAATATAGTTTAACAAACAAAGACACCATACTATAAATATATAAAACATACAAAAGGCTGTGACCCTGCTATGTAAACAAAACAAGGAAGGTTACTATAACCCTAGTCATAGTGCAATAAGAATGTATAATAGTTTATAGATTATTTAGTCTTGGTAAGTAATAATAAGAAAAAAAACACCCCTTTTACAATAATGTGTAATAACAAAGTGCAATATTATAAAGTAGTACATGTAATTTTACAGCCCTGAAGAAGAGAAAATAAAGATTCTCGAAATATTGGCATAAACTAAGATTTATTTCACCAACATTGACCAAAACTCCGAGAAGAATAACACACCCTATATAAATTCAATATATATATATATATATATATATATATATATATATATATATATATATCTACCCTCCAGTCTTGCTCCATTGGCATGTTAGAAGTGAGAATTCAGTCAGGGAGGGGAAAAATTTAAGTTTGTGAGAGTAGAATACTAATCAAGGGTGTCGAAGAAATGAAGAATCACTGAAAATAAGATTATTGGGAGAAGAAAACGATGAAGCCCTAGTCAAGTAATTCTTTCATATCAATTCCCGTATGGATATGAAATATAAAGTGACTCTTATAAAGATATTTTTCGACAAAGCCAAGCGGCTGAATTAATTAACACTTAAAGAGAATTTTCATTAAATATTTACTTCCATCAGTTTTATATGTTTAAAGACTTTAATTATAGTGTCCTTGTTATAAAAATGACCTTTTAATTATAAAGTAGCACCTTTATTTTTCTAACCTTTGACTAGAGAATGAAATTTCGTTTAAGAACAATATTTACCTGTTATCAAGTAGGCAAGCGGGAACAAAGCAATAAAAGTGAGTTAACCTTATGCAGAGATGGCCATTCTACATAATACACGGCTCAACTAACAGTTCACTAAATATACAATAACTATGTTGTTAGAATTACTCCATTTAATTTCGGATTAAGTTGTTGTGACCACCGCATATTTTTTTTTATTATTTCACTGTCATCACCTTTTGAATTTGTATATTTTGAAATAGATTTTAATCCGTCTACTGAAAATTAATGTTCGACTGGGTGTTCGGAAAAACATAAATTATACAATACACATAACGTCATATTATAATTACGAAAGAGAGCCCTTAATTACGAAGAGAGTACCCCACATAAATTTCTTCGAGGAAGGATTAGTGAATATAAGGAAGGTGTGATAAACAGATTAAAGAGAAATCGGTTATGGCTTCAAAGCTACAGATGATAATAGTGTTGAGAAGTATTCATGAAGAGGATGATATAAGTCTTAAACGTCGACCGTTGTGTTATCACATAATTTTCTGTATCTCGTACAGGAGAAGTTAAGCGAAAAAAATATTTAGTATTTAAGCTACCAATAAACTGGCTCATATAACAACTTAATATGACATGCGCAAGTATGGAGGTCTACTGAAGGCTGAAAATAAAAATAAAAAATGCAAATATTTCGTTTAATACTCAATGTACCTAAAAATGTAACAACATTTATAGATAATAAAAATTCGTCACGCAGGGGCTGCGTAAACTAAGCAGATTTCCCACGTGAAGTTATACAATAGAGAAATCTCCATACAAGTGCCGTACGGTTACGGAAACGGCCGAACTAGCTTTTAGTGGAAAAAAAAAACAGAAGCGTCCATAGCTCGTCCGTTACACAATAAAAATGCAAATATCTCGGTTAATATTCGAGAAAAAGAATAAATGTATAGCAATATTTATAGTAAATTTTATTTTTTGAACGGACCTCATTTTCGTCATCTCCTAGATAGGATCGATGGGCATTTGAAGAAAAATTTCGAAAATCGCGTCATAGTACGACTTCAATAGCTGATTTCTCTCAAGGGAAATCTGCTTAAATGGTCTATCTATTAATTTAAATTTATATTTATGATAGGCCTTTAAAAGAATAAATGATTAATGTATTGTTAGATTGTATATGTGGAGGTAAAAGTGTATAAGATGATGCACCCCAATCTTTTTAAAACCTTCATTTATTTCTTCCTCCCTCAAAACGAAAGAAACTGAATTCATAACAATTTTTTTTTGAAATTTTCCTCCTAAGAATAATGATTACAAACATTGGCTATTTAACTCCTTTTAATAATTGGCCTGATGTTATACTACCAAGATACATCTATACATCATAAAATATAGAAATAGATGAATCTATATACTGGTAACACAATACAACCGTTAATATAAAGTGAATAAATACAAACGGTAATAATAAATCTTTCATTAAATGTTAATATGACATATTAATTTTATTGAAACCTTTTACTATATCTCATACTATAATTTACATAGAACCAGAGTAATATTTAGCCCAATCAATCAAATTTTAGTAGTACAAGAACTTAAGCCAGGGGGCGTGGACATATTTGCATGTATCTTGTATATTAAAGATCTCTTGGAAACAATATATGTTAATTAAGCCTCGAATAAAGTGGTTTATTATACAGCAGAGTATTATTTGTGGGTAGAAGTGGAGGTTTGCTGAGGGCTGAAAAATGCAAAAGTATTTCGGTTAATATTCAAGACAGAGAAAAAATGTATATAACAATATTTATAGTACATTCCGTTTACAATTGATTCGATTGATTCTACACACTTTTTCGATCCGACATAAAGTAACGGAGATATTTCGAATTTTCATACTTTTTCCCATCTCCGGTTTGAGGCATTAACGAACTTGATATTTCGTTCTGCATAAAACGACTAAATATCGATTTTGGAAACGATCAAGCAATAATTGCGACCACTAGAGCGGTAACAGACGAATATATAAACGTTTGAAGAAAAATTTCGAAAATCACTTCACACCTCAATACCTGATTTCCCTTAATGGAAATCTGTAGAAACATTCTCAGTGCTAGTTTGCCAGTAGATGGTGGACATAAATGTGAGGTATAAAAATAGTAATAAGTGTTTTATGTAAGTGGAATGTTCGAAATATACAAAACATTTAAGGGAAATCTGCTAATAACCTTATATTAGCTCCAGGATTAAAATTTAGCTGTATATATTAGACCAGTAAAGAAGAAAGTGGAAAGGTTCATTAGGAGTATTCTAACTGGCTAAAAAAGAGATAATATCTTAATAATCTTCCGAGAGTGATTAAGAGATAATCAGCTGGTTAGTAGATAAGGCGGGAATCCAATCTCCTTCCAGTAATAAAGACAGCCTAAGCTGGCCACCTTGTTTAGCTAAATACATTTTCTTATGGAAGGTGGAAAGCCACAAGTCGATAAGAGTCTGGACCGAAAACCTTCATTGTGCTGGGATCTTGTCAGCCTGATATCAAGGTCAGCCAAAGACATGATAGTTTAATTTATCTAGATTGGAAGGTCCGAATTCTGGCGGAGAACCATATTTGAATCCACGTTGGCAACACAACAATGTAGCTATTAATTATGGTTTTGTGTGGTAAAATGGGAAGTCCCTTATCCTCGAAAGTTGATTTTATTAAATTTCCATTAGGGGAAATCTGCTATTGAGTTTGTACTCATGATGGGAGTTTCGAAGCATTTTTTCAAATGTCGAAAACTCGAAAATGTTTTTTGATCGATACCATACTCGATATTTACGTTTCAGTCAACATTAAAGATCACATTTGTTATTTATTGTACCTGGAATAGTGATGGTTTAGGGAGGGGGAATTAGAAAATTAAAATATCTTCGTTATTATGAGTCGGATCATAAAATGTTATAGAATTAATCTCGTTAAACTTTTGATTTTCTGCAATGCTGTCCAATGTATTGTTACGTTTTATTACAAAACCAGTAATAAACGTTGATAATAAGAGTTCTTTTGGATTGCAAAATTAAACACACACACACACACACACAAGTTTCACAGTTTATCACTGCACAATTTATTTCACAAAGCACAATACTCTTGGTTAACTATTACTACTCACAGTATTACACTGATAGTGTCACTGTTCTTCAGATTTCACAGTCCAATAATTCTCTCGCGGTCACTGAACTTCACATAAAACGACGGCACTGCACTGTCCTTTACTTCGCGGCACTGCACTGTCTTAAACACGCACTAAACTGTTACTTACAGTCACGGTACAACACTGTTCTTCTTATAAAAACACTTTACCGCACTGCACTGGAGCACTGATATGACCATCAAGACATCTGAGCGAAAAACTGAGTGTGAGGTACTTGCAGGGTCTCTCATAAATGCCTGTAGAAGGGGCTAGCCAAGGAAAGGTCTAAAAGTTCCTTATTTCTACGGGGACTTACACAAATTTTGAGCAAATGGATGAAATGGATGAAAAGAAGTGGGAGGGGTTTCGTCCATATTACATTACTAAGATCGAAGAACTTCAATTGATTGTGGCAGAAAAAAGCCAAAATCTTCGCAGACTTGAAGCACAGCCTAGGTTAGGCAGCCTCTGCGTGACGGACTTTTTACTTTCTTGCACGAAGTAATGGAATTATTGTAGTCACAAACATTTTTGGTTTTCCGATTTCTAATAATTATCCTCTTTGACTTACCCTGAGCCCATTTTGACTAGATTTAGGGTGACATATATACCTATAACTCTGGAATTGTTAGAACGCCTAATTGTTCTCCAACCCTAATGGTCGAAATCGATAGAAGGTAAAGGATTAGGGGAAAACATTAATACATAAAACATTGCTTTTCTAAATATTGCTATTTTTGAGGGGTGCTGGAACTGGCAAAATATTAGAATGCGGATCAGGTGGAATGGCTGATGGAAGATATGGCTACTCTACTTTTGTTCTCTTTTTCATCGAGCAGACACTTCTGACAGGGGAAGTCATGCAGAAATATCAGTTACTTGAACCATCAGTTGCCTCTCGCCAAACCATAGGCAGTGTAAAGGGCATACCTCGTTTCTTTCTTTTCAAACACTCTATCAGTATCATTGATCGGGAATTGCAACAAACATGAATTGCACACGACTTGTCCTGATCACCTAACTTTACGCCAAAATAATGGTGATGAGCGAGCAGTTTTCATCAGTGGGCTGAAAATCCGTTTCCGGCAACTAAATGTCACTTTACCACATATATAAGAAAACTTGTCAACTGCATTCACATCTTTGCGACGCATTTCATTTTCATAAAAACAAGCCTGATAAAAACTAAAATATAAGTACTCACCAGGACTGTTAGCTATTTTTAAGGACAAAAAGATACGAATCACAACTGATGATATGACTCACTATATTGCACCATCCTATACAATGCAGCCAACATGCAGCAAGCACTGAATTTTCCGTCAACAAAAAATAATGACTGTAGCACTCAATACGATTATTTCCCTTAAACTAGAGCTAAGCATTTTTTTTATTTTCACATTCGTATTGAGCACACAAAATACGAGTGATAATAGATATGGCTCCTTTCTCTTATTATTTATTAACGTCCACTTTTTGCAAGTATGTTATCTAAAGATTACCACCAGTTAGGGGGAGGGAGGGAGGGGAGGGAGGAGAGGTGAGAGAGAAGAGAAGAGATGAGAGAGGGTGAGAGCGTGAGAGAGAGAGTGAGGAGGAGAGAGAGAGTGGGATGGAGCGAGATGTGAGAGAGGAGAGAGAAGGTTGAGAGAGAGAGAGAGAGAGAGCGGGAGAGAGCGAGAGAGAGAGAGAGAAGGTTAGGAGAGGCGAGAGAGAGAGAGAGAGGAGAGAGAGAGAGTGAGAGAGGAGAGAGAGAGTGAGAGCGATGAGGAGAGAGAGAGAGAGAGAGGGAGAGAGAGTGAGAGAGAGAGGAGAGAGAGATAGAGAGAGAGGGAATGAGAGAGAGAGAGAGAGAGAGAGGGGGAGGGAGATGAGGAGAGAGAGGAGAGAGAGAGAGAGTGAACGAGAGGGCGGAGGGAGAGAGGAGAGAGAGGGGAGAGACGAGAGGGAGAGAGAGAGAGAGATGAGGGGGGGGAAGGGAGAGAGGGGTAGAGAGAGAGAGAGAGAGAGAGGAGAGAGAGAGATTGTTCGTGTGAGAGAGAGAGAGGAGAGTGAGAGAGAGTGACGAGAGAGGAGAGAGAGAGAGAGAGAGAGAGAGAGAGAGGAGAGAGAGAGAGGGAGAGAGAGAGAGTGGAGCGAGAGAGAGAGAGCGAGAGAGCAGACGAGATGTGAAGAGGAGTGGAGAAGAGGAGAGAGAGAGACGAGGAGAGAGAGAGAAGAGAAAGAGAAGATGAGAGAGGGAGAGAGAGAGAGAGAGAGGGAGAGAGAGAGAGAGAGAGAGAGAGAGGGAGAGAGAGAGAGATAATACCTTCGTCATTAAATAAATTCCTATCCTCCTATCGAACACATTTTATATGGCTAACCTTAGCCCCACTCTTATTAACTAAATAAATAAACTATATGACTACACTAAATTTTCGAAGTTCGATAATCTGAAATTTCAGATAAAATCAGAAATTTCAGGATATACCTACACAGTTTAGGATCTCTTTCATTTTTTTAATAAAAACTTATACAAAACCTTCAGAACCGATGATAGCACCTTATATTCTACCTCTCTTTATGAAAATCCTAAATATTCGGAATACTATATAGAAGTTAGATGAGTATATACAAAGTTTAAGTTTTTAAGGATAAAAATTATTATTTATTTTTCGTCATAAAATCAATCCTTAAGTAACTATACGTAGATTCTACTTTTTGGGGGCCTCAAATTGATGTTTTTGGAGGAAGCCTTGAATGAATTGAAGACTTCTTGTTCCGTTACTTTTCATTTACAAATCCTCGAATGGAATAGTCCGAAGTTTTATTCATCTTGCTGTTCTTTTGAGTTTTTTCATAGAGGGTTCGTATTGCTACCTCACCATAATCTATAATTTCAGCTCCGTGGCAAAGAATTTTGTGCATTGTGGCTAATTGTAAATTTGTATTGTATCTCCTTTGTGTGATTTTATACCTCAAGAATAGTGGTTTATAGTTCTATCACTCTCACCAGACCTCACCCGTTAAGAACAGAATAAGGAACACATCTTCGAGCCGTCTGACTATTATTCGACGAACCTAATTCTTTTTTTAGCAGATTTCCCTTTTATATATGTATGTGTGTTTATATATATATATATATATATATATATATATATATATATATATATATATATATATTTGTGTGTTATTTCTCTAGTGTTTGCAACTTTTTTTAACGTAACCAAACTCGATATTTACACGTTTTATGTAAAACAAAAGATCAAGTTCATTAACGGCTGAAATTTGGCTAGTGGGAGGGGGAGTTAAAAGGGGGAAATGGTTGAATATTCTTAATGTTCAGTTACAATGCTTTGGATCGAAGATTGTATAAAATAAATATTATTGCAAATTTATTGTTCTACAAATGCTTTTATGTATGTTTTACCGTGATCTTGACTATTAACCAAGATATTTGCATTTTTCAGTTTCAGCCTTCAGTAAACCCCTACTCCTATTCATGTCATATTAAGAATAAGCTGTTATATCATGAACGACTTCATTCCAAGGGTAAATACCAAATATTGTTCTCGCTGAACTTTTACTTATTGGAATAAACGCAAATACGTTGCGAACGTGGAAAATCTGCGTCATGAACTTTTATTACACACTTTTGTAGTATAATTCCTAAAATCTCTTTGGTCTCGTCTCTCTGTAGTTCTCTCTTAGTAGTCGATTATTGGAAGACATTCTCCATTCTTTGTGCTCCGTGTTTTAGCTAAGACGAAGAATAAATTCCATGAATCGATACGTGTAACGCCAGTATAACCAATTTCTAGCCTTTTTCATTTGGAACAATTATATTGGGTCTCGATTCATTCGATTGTGAAGCGTACCACTACAAATGATTAATATTACTAAATGAAGGAAGAAAAGTTGTTAATGAAATTGAATAAATTACCTATGAATTTATATGTTTGACTCAAAAAGTCCAGAAGAAAGTAGAGGAATAAATAAAAATATATGTACAAGCTCAATGACATGAATAAAACATAAAGAATATTGGATGAGCTATATATGAATTATTAATTAGAAATTTATTCCACGACACATTTCGCAATTAGATGTGTTTGCTCATTCTCTCTATTCTATAAAACGTGTAAAATTCGTATATTTATCTTATAAAATCTTCGGTTAGTTCTTAATAAAAACACTTCATAAATTCGTCGCTCTCCGAACAAAAAATACTGTGAGGGTAATTCTCAGCGATTCGAATAACTTTTCACATTCAATGATCAATTCATCGCACTCCCACAAGACAATTGAATAACTATTCTTTTATTGGTC
The DNA here is from genome assembly GCA_019009955.1 of Riptortus pedestris. NCBI lineage: Eukaryota > Metazoa > Arthropoda > Insecta > Hemiptera > Alydidae > Riptortus > Riptortus pedestris. Next base: position 154,589,027 of record CM032229.1, read on the forward strand.
TATTCCTGTATTCAATTACAAAATAAATTATTGTTCTCACCTCCGAAAAATATGGCCTCGACATTGATTTTTTAGAATATTTTATTTACAATTGCTTACAGGATGATTCCTAAGTAATTGGAGTTCAGCTTATATAATATTGAAGTAATAAATGTTTTTGAATTAAAAAAAAAATACTTTCTTGGGGAAACGATTATAAAAATAAAATGATTTATAGCCACCATAAAAACAGAAAAAAAATTATTAATTATAAATGCCGAAAAACACATCCACAGAACTTATTTTTTTTCAAGTAAATAAATAAAATTAAAAAAAAAAGTCCATCACGCAATGGCTGCGTAAACTAAGCAGATTTCCAGCGTGAAGTATTACAATAGATAAATCTACATACCGGTAACACAACACCACAGTGAATATTAAGTGAGTAAATACAAACGATAATAAGAAACCTCCCGACGGAAAGCATCTGAAATGTAAACAAACAGTTCTGCCAACTTCTTACCGGAAAGAAAAACAATTACTGTAATATATCTGAATATAACGTATTAATTTGATTGAAAACTAATCTATCAATCTTTCTATTTCAACTACTACTGTAATTTATAAGGAATCCGAATAATTTTTATCTCAATCTACCAAATTTAAGTAGTCCAAAAACTTAAGAAGGAGAGGGGGGCAGGGGGGGGGGGTCACCAGAACATATTTGCATGTATCTCGTATAATAAATGTGCATAAAAACACAATATTTGGTATTTAATCTCCGAATGATGTGGTTTATTACATAACCGACTATTGTTTAAGTAACATGAGTAAAAGTGAAGGTTTGCTGAAGGCTGAACACTGAAAAATGCAAATATCTCGGTTAATATTGAAGATAGAGGACAAATGTACTTAACAATATTTATAGTACATTTAATTTGCAATAAGATTGGTTCTATACAAAGTTTTGATCCAACGTATAGTAACGGAGATATCTCGAATTTTCGAAAATCTTCCTCGAAACCCCCCCTCCCACTGGTCCGATTTCAGCCATTAACGAACTTGATCTTTCTTTTTACATGAAACGTTCAAATATCGACTTTGGTAAGATCAAAGAAAATTTGCGACCTCTAGAGCGATAACAGACTCTATATATATATATATATATATATATATATATATATATATACATATGCCAAACTCGAGTTTGGTAGCGTCCAATAGTTATATTCATCATCTACTAGGAAGGATCTATGGACTATTGAAGAAATTTTTCGAAAATCGCGTCATGAGTACGACCTCAATAGCTAATAATGACTACCTTAATTTAACCAAACTGGTAATATATTTAAAAAGTAGCATTAGATCATCTCGGGATGAAGTGTTAACATGATGAAACCAGCTGTCATTATCTGCAAGAACAATATTGTTCATGAGTTTGATCCTTAATGCTGCGTAAATTGGGCAATAAATGAATATATGCAAATATATTGCAAAGATTCCACTGGGCTCGTTTTATTGAGTTATGAAGTCTATGTCAACCTTAGTTGGATAATAAAAATAATTCAGTAAATCACATATATAAAAAATGTACACTTGAATTGTAATAAGCGATTTCACAACTTTACAACTATTTATTCTTGCTTAGCAACTTTCGAAAAGATCGCAGCTCGCTCTCAATAATACTGAAAGAAATCGATTTGTCTCTCATTCTTGTTAGATGATCAAGCCCAGCTAGAACTAACCGCAAAATAAATAATCAATCCTTTCGAATTAAATACAGTAGTTATAAAATACAAGTCTAAAAATAACGAACATGTGACGTTTTTTTCTGTCTCTAGGACATCTGTTTTTATTTAAAATAAAATGAAATCACTCAATCCCTATTTGTAATCCTAATAATAAAGAAAAGTAGGATTACAACTCCATGGGAATATTTTATAATGTATTAGAGTAATCCGGCTTCAATGAACTTCATGAATTTCTATTGAGAATAATGAGTTGGCTAAACCTTTTTATGAATATAAAGACTTGAGGATTAGTGCATAGGGAAAAAAATATAAAGCCCACTTCTATAAATCCTATACTCCATAAAAGCAACCCATATAAAGCCCATTCACTATAAAGGCACCTCTCCTCTGCGGTATTTTATACTCCTTTTATGAATATAAAAAGATTCTACTTTTTGCATTTTATTATTATTTTTTTCTTCTCTCTCTATGTGTTTATCCTGGATTATTCCCAGATGGTAGAAGAGGTGAAATTACCCCTAGGACCTGGACTACTTTACCTACAGCAGCCTGCTTATTAAAGTAGGTCCTTCACGGACCGGAGGAGGGGTTAAAGAAGAGGAGAGGGAGGGGTAAGACTGGAGTGGGGGTAGGGCGGGGTTTCCCTGGAAATAAGAGTATACCCTTATTTTTTCCTTAATTATTTAAATTAGAAGAGTGAAAAGCTTCTTTTGGTAGGTATTCTAACTTTTAGAGAAATTAATTTTCTTTAGAGACTTTTTTTTTTCTATTCTTGTTCTCATTGAAAGCAATATTCTCTTTAGCATTGCTTAAAGAGTCATCGCTTCCGGGCTATTAGGGCACCTCTTTTTTTGTAATTATCTCTCTTGAGAAAATAAAATTGTTAAAAAATATTTCAAAAGTATTATATATCCGTAAAACTACTTTTAGCAATTTCTCTCCTTGAAATTCAGATTTTTTTTTCCCCAGTTACGTAAAGTAAAGAATATAAAATAATAGAATTTTCCACAGTTGTGGAAATGTAGGAGGTACTTCTTGTGAGCATAGTCAGGGAAGAGAGGCCTCATTAATTGCCAATACCGAATAAATGAAAACGTTGAGATAACTTTATGATTTACTTTTCGAGTGGTGGGATGCTCAATTAGATGTTGAAAATATTTATAACTCGTATAAAGTACAAAGTACACATGAAGTACACAATAATAGCATTTCGCGACTGGTGCGATTTAGCGACGAATCAGTTATTTAACATATAATTATTTTATTATATTTACGTAAGTATGCTCATTTCTACAAATATTTTCATTATTGCCATACATTATATTTTTTTGAAAATGTTGTTATGTTTCAAGTATGATATTGTAATACGCGGTCTATATACGGGCTACAGTCATGAGAGTAATTCAGTCAAAGTGAATGTTAGGTCTATGTGAGTCCTAAGATAGCAGTCAGTTAGTATATGATTTATAGTATGTCTACAGTTACAGTGTTGGCAGTAGGGTTCGTCTTCTCCAGTAAGTGTGAGTCAGTCGTAAATGACCAATTCTTAACTTCCTTATCAAAACTACTTCTTATCTTCTAATTAGCCTTTTTGAGGAAGGCCGTTCACCAAGTGTATGTTTCAGTTCTCGAAGTTTGTTTTCAGTTGTGACGAACCAAGATTTTTGCCATGAATTGAGTATCATATGTTTTGCTTGGGCATGAATATCTTGATTTGTACAGTATGTGTTATCGTGAGTTCTTTTTTGAGTTGCTGATTTGGCAAGTTCATCTACTTGTGTGTTTTGTCTAATGTTTGTATGCCCATGGTAACCAGTACATAGTCATTCTTTTGTTTAATGTCTGGATTTTGTGTAATATGTACGAGATGAGTAGATGAGAACTATATATGTTTTTTAATGAATGTAATGAGCTAAGAGAGTCAGTGCAAATTATAATGCACTTTCGTTGCGTTGAGTAAAGTAATGAGTTATTTTGATATTCAGTGTGTTTCGTTTTCTCAAAAATAATTGTAAATATGTTTACCTGTACTATAATGCTTTATTTGGGTTTGACTTAGTTATAAAAGCTTTCTAATTATATATCTTTAATAGCTCTGTGTTTTTATTTCAATATAATATATCCATATCAGTATATTTAGCCTTCGTTGCGTAAGCACTGACATATCAATTAAATTATCTTAAAAACTAGAGCTGATAAGGGAAAGCTAAATCCATATTCAGGTTCAGCAGGCCAAATATACTGAAAATCAGCTCTAAAAACTTTGGCACCAAAACTACTGTAGACCTATTTATATTACCTCGAAATGCTTTACGTTCAGCTTATATATCATACAGAACTTACTCATTGAATCTTACTCAGGAAATAAAATGGCATATAAGTTTTAAGAAAGGCTGACATAGACATTAACCTCTACTCATTACTGTAGTATATCATATTAAGAACCTGACTTCCACGCTCAACAACCCATATAAACAACTACTGAAATTTTAACTTTTACTTCTGAAAATAGATAAAAGAAAAGGTTATATATATATATATATATATATATATATATATATATATATATATATATATATAATATATATTCCTTATGTGTGTGTGTTTGTGTAAAATTATAGTTTTTCCTGGATCTACCCTTCCCCAAGGAAATACGAATTCAAAAGAATACAAGATGGAGACCCACCAGACCTCTTCCTCATCCAATTTTGTGTTCTATTCACTATCTATGAAGTACAACAACTCAATAAATATTCTCAACTTTTTGTCTGAATATATTTTATGTATTTCCCATTGGGGTCTTACTACCTTGAACCGAGTGCTTGTAAAAAACATTACCCAAGTGTGCAAAATATGAAGTTCTTGTAAGTTGTGTTTTCTACTATAATAGCATATAGCGAATAATGATTAAATTGTTCCCTTGAATAATTTGATTGATTTTATTATAATAAAAATAAAAGTTATTCCCTCGAACAGGACAAGAGTCAATGAGAAAATTAAAAAAAAAAAAAATTCTCAACTCAAAACCAACTATCTAATGAATTGATACAGTTTTTTTTTTTATCTTTGACGCTCGTCTTTTATGTTCCCTTTTGTCCAAAATCTTTAATTACAGAACTGAGCATTAAACCTGGAATCCAGTTGCGTGGAACCTGGAATTTCAGTCAGGAATTCCTTCCCTTAACTGCTCTCTCATCAGCTGTTCTATTATAAAATTACACTCAGTGACACAATTTAGTTTTATTTTTATTTTAGTCCCTCTTGTTTTCGAACCAATAGTCGGATTAACAATTAATTAATGGAATCATAGGCAGAATAATAGCATAGTTTGAAAGATTCCAGAACTACTAGTATGGAGTATTATTGTTCAAATATATAAGATTATAAGCTTTAGTGGTTAGGTTAGGTTGCGGGTTTATGGGCGATCAACTTCTAGGCTATTGCTCCCTTTTACTATAGATATATAAACTTTAGTGTCAACGAAAGAAACAGAAGAAGTATCAGGGCCTTTATTTATTTGAGATGCGCTACAATGGCGATTCATCTTTAAAAATAGTAGAATATAATTTTAGGAAAGTAAATAAATAATAAAAATCTACAAACTAAATTTTAGAAATGTACTAAATTAAATATAAAATTAAAAAAAACTTTGTACGAAATAAGTATACTTTCAAAATAAATAAAAAAAATCAAGGCAAATCTTATATTCCACAAATACAGTGCTTGCTACATATAATTTTCATATTGATAATTTTTTTATTGATAGCTTTTATATTTCATCAAATAATCCAGTTTTTCGATCCGACGCATAATAACGGAGATATTAAGAATTTTCGAAATTCTCCCCTCTAAACCCCCCTCCCCCTGGTCCGATTTCAGCCGTTAACGAACTTGATCTTTCTTTTTGTATAAAACGATTATATATCAAGTTTGGTAACGATAAGACAAAAATTGCGACCGCTAGAGCGGTAACAGACAAATATATAGATAGATAGATTGATATATATATATATATATATATATATATATATATATATATATATATATATATATATATATACACACACAGTTTTGAACGGACCTCATTTTCGTCATCTCCTGAGTAGGATCGATGGACATTTGAAGAAAAATTTCAAAAATTCCGTCATAAGTACAACCTCAATAGCTGATTTCCCTTAAGGGAAATCTGCTAAAACTTCATCTATAAATTAGCTACTGTCTGCAAAAGTAGTAGTTCACATAAATTCCTGGACCATGGGTACGATATTACTTGTGTCAGTCAGTTAGTATGTGTTTTACTGACAAATAGGTTCATCTTCCCTGCTCATTAGATGTGAATGTGCTAGTCTAGTGTGTCTTGTACGAATAAGTAAAATTTCTTCTCTTCAAGAGCGTCTATTACCCGAAGTCAAGTTGAGCGTATTCGATTTAATTTCTTTATGTTTACTGTCAGAGTTATATCAAAGATTAGTACAAACCAAAATTACGAGTTTTTTTATTTCATATAAAACGTCTTGTTGAGGCACGTCTAAAAAGTCTATTTGTTCAAGTTCAATTGATTGTTTGGCTGCTTTGTCTACTATATTACTTTGAGCTATGCTCACATGGCCGGTTAACCAGTAAATAGTAAAGTGTTTTTTTAGCAGATTTCCCTTAAGGGAAATCAGCTATTGAGGTTGTACTCATGAGGGAATTTTCGACATTTTTCTTCAAATGTCCATCGATCCTACCTAGTAGATGACGAAAATGAGGTCCGTTCAAAACTCTATATATATATCTATATATATATATATATATATATATATATATATATATTTGTCTGTTACCGCTCTAGCGGCCGCAATTTTTGTTTGATCCTTACCAAACTTCATTTTTAAGCGTTTTATGTAAAAAGAAAGATCAAGTTCGTTAACGGCTGAAATCGGACCAGTGGGAGGGGGGGTTTAGAGTGGAGGATTTTTGAAAATTCGAAATATCTCCGTTACTACACGTCGGATCAAAAGAATGTATAGAACCAATCTTATTGCAAATTAAATTTACTATAAATAATGTTTTATCCATTAATTTGTCTATCTTGAATATTAACCGAGATATTTGCATTTGTATTCTGCATGTTCGGAGTTTCCGACGAAAGTAAGAATAATATAAGTTCCAAAATCAATCCTGTCGACTAGGAAAAGTACTACTAGTACTTACTTTTAGTGCCAGGTGCATAAAAAATTACATTATAATTGAGATCCTTATTGACTTAAATGATGGAATTAATTTTTTTCTATTTTCTTTTTCAGGTATGTTTATCAGCCGACCATAGGCTGCATTGTGTTTTCTTCTCTGCAATCGTAAGTAAATTTGTGACATTTCCTATTTGCTTTTAGCAGATTTCCCTTAAGGGAAATCAGCTATTGAGGTCGTACTCATGACGCGAGTTTCAAAAAATTTCTTCAAATGTCCATCGATCCTACCCAGGAGATGACGAAAATGAGGTCCGTTCAAAATTTTATATATATATATATATATATATATATATATATATAGATATATGTATATTTGTCTTTTAACGCTCTAGTGGTCGCAATTTTTGTTTGATCGTTACCAAACTCGGAATTTAATCGTTTTATGTAAAAAGGAAGATCAAGTTCGTTAATGGCTGAAGTATAAGTTTAGTGATCCCTTACTACTTACTACACTTGTTATTGGGCAGATTTCTCTATTGCAAAACTTCACGTGGGAAATCTGCTTAGTTTACGCAGCCCCTGCGTGACGGACTTTTATTTGACTGGCTATGGTCCTTCACGGGAATATACTTTTTAGTATATTTACTTGACAACTATTCACCAGCGATAATCGCATGAGGTCAAACTAATGAATTCTACTATTTCCACATTCAATGAACTCATTCACGCTTAATAAACTTTTGTACACTCTAATATCCTCTAGGATTTCAAAAATGGAGATAACCGAATTAAACAAACTGCAGCGAATGTGAATTGTAGGTAAGAAAAACATTGAAGGACAATGAAAGAAAATAATTTATTTTGCCAGAAGAATATTCCTTTTAAGCTAAGGTTTCAAAATTGCGAACAAATAGTTGTAATTCCTAATTTTCGTCACTTAGTACATATTTCAAGGAATGTTACGATAAATCGCGCAAGGAGAACAATCTCAATATCTGGCTTCCTCAAAAAGACTTCACTCAAAGCTATTCTTGATGTGACCGCCAAGGTATTAGTGACGAATCTTTTTATAATAGTGTACTAATCCTGAAGAGGTATCACAGAGTGCGCGAAACAGATAGAGGAAAATAAATCAGTAGAGATAATTCAGGTGTTTTTCATCTATTGAAAATTTTCTCTTTGAGCCGAAAATATTCCCTTCCTATAGAGGGATGCGGTCGAACAGTAAGAGAAGGCACGGCAGGCATGCCAAGAAGGTATGCATTGCGGGTGCAGCCTATCCTCTGTCGAAATGAAAAACCATTCCAGGTTAAAACTTGAGCCTATAGAAAATCCGAAATAATACCATTTTCCTCCTCTTAATAGATAATTAAAAAATAAGCACGTCACGCAGGGTCTGCGTAAACTAAGCAGATTTCTCACGTGCTAGTATGTCACACTAGTGATCTCATTTTGCAATACATTCTGACTGAAAACCAGAAAGTAAAAAATACACGCTTAATCTCTAGCTTTTACTTTCAAAAAATGCAAAGAACAACTGAAGTAGTACTTAAAGAGCTCACCAAGATTGATTCTATAACATTTTATGAACCAACTAATAATAACTTAGATATTTTTAATTTTCGAATTCCCCTCTATCTCTAAACCTCTCTAATCCTGGTCCGTTATTTTTCTATCACAAATTTGGTATTGAATAAAACTGTTAAATATTGAGTATGGTATAGATCAAATGAACATTTTCAAGACAAAAAAATATAACCGCATGACGTCATCGTACAACGAATTTGCTTGTATATTTCATAATAAAGGCCCTATGAATACAATATTTGGTATTGAAGCGTAGAAGAAAGCGTTTCATGCTATAACTGCTTATCGTTGTTAGGATATGAGTACGAGAGGAGGTTTACTGAAGGCTGGAAATTAAAAATACTAAATATCTAGGTTAATATTAATCTTAGATAAAATACTTACATAACAACATTTATAGACAATTAAATTTACAATAAGGCTGATTTTATACACTTTTTCGATCAGACGTATAATAACGGAGGAATGTTAATTTTCTAAATTCTCCCCTTTTAAATCCCCCTCCCTCCTGTCCGATTTTAGCCGTAAACGAAGTTGATCTGCAGTTTTGCATGAAAATAATATACCGTTATAATATAAAGATATTTTTTTGGGGTTCAGGTTAGCCATGTGAGTTAAAGCGTTGACTTTAATCTCACATGGTAAATCTAGAGTGGCGAATTCGATTCTTGCTTGGGCAAAGGAAAGTTTTTAGTGACGGAATTCATTAAATAATATCCTACGTCCCACCCTGGCTAGAAAAGGGTGCTAACCTATGGATAACCCGTCCCAATTAGCCTTAGTTGCAAAAAGTGGACGTTAATAAATAATAAAAAAATAAAAATATAACGATAAAACAATAATTTCGCTGGCGCGGTAACCAATTATATAAAAATTTTGAAGCGAACTCATTTTGGAAGGAAAAAGAAGTTTGGAAAGATTTTCAGTTAGCTAGTTATTCGTTGATTTAAACAGCACATGATGATACTCCTAGTTTGTGGACAATACTCCAGAAAATTGATACAACTCCAATAGAACCTGCCACAGCCTTTATCACTCGCTGTTGTGGATCAGACCTTGATTAAAGACATGAGATTCCATCAGGAGAATCCTTACTTAAAGATAAGATAATAAGGTGCCGTTTTAATTAAAGGTAGTTGGTGAATTGGTGTTAGCCTGAATGTGGGAAAGCTCTGAGAGAAGCTTTAGTTAGCATTGAGTGACAAGACTACCACCATTAGATTCTCATCCGACTTACACATCCTTCCTTTAATTTAGATCCCTTAGAATATAACTGTCGTTTATAATAGTAGTAGTAGACTTTCAGTTCCTGGCATATGTAGTACTGTTTGACGTGAATGGTTTCTCTTAATCTGTAGAATTAAATTTGCTTAATGTACATCACAAATACTATTTTTTATTATTATTTATTTACGAGCACTTTTAGCAACTATGGCCAATCGGGATGGGTTATCTACAGGTTACCGCCCTTTTCTAGCCAGGATGGGACTAAGGATTTTATTTAATGAATTCGTAACTAAATAAATTCCTCTCCCCCACTCCCCACTCTAGGTTTACCATCCAAGATGTGAGAGCCAGCGCTTTAACTCACATGGGTATTCTCTCACAAATATCAAAGATTACGCCAGATTTTATTTGTCACTTTCCCTTTCGACAAAGAAGAAATAGAAAACACTTTATTCAGTAATAAACGCTTGAGCTGACCAAATCCATTGGGCTGAAAGCACAGCTAAATTATCCACGTGACCGATATTTATTTTTTAAAAATAATCTAACAGTTTTTTAGAATAATAATTGTATAAATTTAATTCATCATATAAATACATTATTATAATGTTATATACAAACACACACTCACACACCCACACACACACGCACGCACACACACACACACACACACCCACACACACGCACACACACACACACATATATATATATATATATGTATATATAATATTGAAATAATTATGTGTTATCAATATGGTTACTTATGATTCTAAGTGACTCTATTATAATTGATTTGTTTTTTACAAGTTCATGCTTCCGTATCATCAATATTTGTCGAACATGAATGTTACAAGACAAATTACAAATCGGGAGATTAATTATTGTTTATCAATTAACTGTATTTTACTTAAGGTGTCTTGAAAAGCTAAATGAGTTTGTTAACTTTTTTTTCCAAAACTATTGTCTATTGCTAAATACTAATATATTATGAATTGTTATACAATGACGTTGTATAATGAATTATTTATGTTCAATAACTAACAGTACTAACATAAAATGGCCAGCCCCTTGTTAACTGAATTTATGCCAAAATATATAAAAGTCCGTCACGCAGGGGCTGCGTAAACTAAGCAGATTTCCCACGTGAAGTTTTACAATAGAGAAATCTGCCTAATAACAACTGTAGTAGTAAGAAACCTCTAAACCTAAAACATTATTTAGAGCGTTATAACCCAGAAGTTTCTAGCCCCAAAAAACAGTTAACCTAACCTCTAAACCTATTCACGAGGGATGAATAGTTATGGAAATGGCCACTAGAGCTCTCGGCAGAAAGTCCGAACATAGCCTACTGGTGGTCACACGCAGATTACAAATGCAAATATCTCGGTTAATATTCAAGATAGAGAATAAATGCATATAACAATATTTATAGTAAATTTAATTTGCAATAAGATTGGTTCTATACAATTTTTCGATCCGATGCATAATAACGGAGATATTTTGAAGTTTTGAAAATCCCTCCTCTAAACCCCCCCTCCCAGTGGTCCGATTTCAGCCGTTAACGAACTTGATCTTCCCTTTTACATAAAACGATTAAATACCGAGTTTGGTGACGATTAAACAAAAATTGCGACCGCTAGAGTGTTAACAGACAAATATATATATGTATATATATATATATATATATATATATATATATATATACATAGTTTTGAACCGACCTCATTTTCGTCATCTCCTGGGTAGGATCGATGGACATTTGAAGAAATTTTTCGAAAATCGCGTCATGAGTACGACCTCAATAGCTGATTTCCCTTAAGGGAAATCTGCTAAAATAAAAATAAAACATAATTACTTACAGAATCTTGAAAGTTAAGGAAATTGTGTTCATGAATATCATTAGTGAAAAACAGACAACTTGAGAATGAGATTTTGTTTTTTTTCCCTTATTTTGAATATAATAGAAAAAAAAGTAAGTGTCAATTACAATATATGCGCTAAACTGTACGATTTTTAGGTAAATAAGTTGTTTACTTGTAATCCCTTCGTTTTATAATTGAGTGAGCGAACATCTGGCAAACAGCTGGTGTCCAAGGCCAGTTCCTTCCCTAAATTGATTTGTTTTGTTTTTTTTGGCTCTTATTTTATTTATTTATTCTTTCATTTCATTTATTAATTTTATTTGTAATTGTCTTACTTATTTTAATATTGTATTTTATTATTATTTTTTTTTATATTATACTTGAGTTGTTAGTTGATTAACGCTATAGTTTTGAGTCTCCTTCAGTATGGTTTCTCTGGATCCTATATTCCATTTTTTTCTTCATCGACTTGCATCGCTTCTTCAGGATTTAATAAGTTAAAGTTATCTTCTATAATAGTTTTTAAAGTACTATTGGTAATACAAATTTTGATATTGACTGATCTCAACAACAAGATTTATTTCTCAGGAACAACTGCCCAAAATCTTATAAATATATAATCTGTCACTAATTTTCTTGGAATGGCCTAAATATAAATAAATTCAAAACGCGATGTAATTTATTTAGGGCTGAGAATGAGTGAGAGAGAGAAAGTGAGAGAGAGATGGAGATAGCCGTGTTTAAATATGTATTGAGCCAAATTAGAGTTGAAATATCTATGAGAAAGTTGGATCGATGTCCGAGGGAAAGTCTCTTTCCGAGAGAATCGTAGCTCAAGACCACTCTTATAAGCAACAGTTCTAGCTTAGTCAATATTATATTACATACTGATTAGGTGGAAATAAATTGAAATACGATTAAAGTATATATACCGTTATCATATTTCAATTAAACTTTAAACAGAGCAGGACTTAATAATCCAAATTCCAAATACTAGGTTGATGAGCTAACAAAATATTACAAATAAATATTATAAGACATTTTTTTAATAATGATTATATGTTTGTCGATCAGCTTATGTAATTAACTCAAAAATAGTTAATTATGAACGGTTTAGGATTAATATGCTTTGGGCAATCAACAAATAGGTTATTATGGCCTTTATAGTAGTATAATGCTGTTTACAAGTCCCTGTTTTACTCTATGTCTTAAATAATATCAACTAATATATTGCAAATACTGCTCTTGTCATATCCTAAGGGTATTAAATTTACTATACAATAATTTCTTAACTAAACCTATAAATACATTTCTATTTATTTATATTTACTTAAAGATGTGTGCGTAGTAACACGAGTTACGTTGTACCAATTTACACTTCTTACTACTGGCTTAATATTTTTAACTGCCTTTATATTTGGCCAATAATAATTAATTATTGTACACTTTTTAATACTGACAATATGCTTGCATATCCTATGTAATAATAGTTTGTACACTTTTTTCTTTATATATTATATTACATAAACATATATTTTCTCCCTTACAAGTACATATTTTCAACTGGCATTATAATTAGCCAATATTACAATTAAATGACTTTTACTTTTAATGCATGTTCTATTTTCTATGTTTTGTTTATTTTTATTTTTTTTCAAGTATTTAAAATCAATTTATCACACACTTAGTGCATTTTTTTTAATAATGAAGGAAATTGCTCTTCATAAATGGAATATAAGAATATGAATTATCTGTTATGAGTTAAATACCAACATTTACAATAATGACTAGGGTATTATGCTGAAAAAAATCTAATTACCTATGAATCCAATAGAATAGCGCGCACATTAATATTGACTCCTACATTGATTTTTATTAGATTCAAAATAAGGGAAAAAATCAAAATCTCATTCTCGTGTTGTCTTCACAAATGATATTCACGAGCACAATTTCCTTAACTATCAAAAAATTATAAGTATATGTTTTTGTTGCCATAAATATAGGGCGTTTCCAGGGGTCTGGCCATTTTATGTTAAGCATTTTAATAATTTGTTTGTTATGCGCTCAAATAATTTATAATACAATTTCGAATAAACTTATAGTATAACTAATATATAACAATGTACAATAATTCTGAAAAAAGTTGTTTAGGAACTGATCACACGGTCATTATAAAGGAAAATATGTTATTTAGATTTTCAAGGCACTGTCAGTAAAATAAATTTGATTGAAAAACATTAATTAATTTCCCCCTTTTTTAATTTGTCTACAATCAATTTTACAATTTCTAATTTCAATTTTAAGAGAATGCGTGAAACAGTAAAAAAAGAAAATTGAAATAGGTACCTTGAAAAGGATTCATTATAATATAATGAATTGACTAAAAATAAGAAATGTGTTGCAACACTTCAAGGTTCATAACAGATTTTAAATATTTTATTGTAAAAGTAATAATGTTTAAAGCAAGGTAAAAGATTCGTCATGACAAAAGGGAAAATGAAATGATGTTTTTATCTCATGTTTTTCTACAACTACAGATTGACGATGCTTTAATTAAGTTGCTTCGTAGAATGTAATGGTTTGACGTAATTCTTATGAGTCCAATGAGGGATCTAAAAGTGATTAAAAGTTGAAGGGCTTGAGTTATACATGTTAAATTGCATGAACATCTAGTGTATTGTTCTTTTTTCAATTATTTGAAAAACTCGCACAAAGGGGATCCTGAGTGACTAATTCTAGAGAACTTTGGTACAGTCGAATATGGGACATTTAATGAAGAAAGTGTCAAAGAAGAACTCATCATTCGCTCCAATAATACATTCAGACTATTGAAGCTGTATAAAGGGAATATTAAACAGGAGACTGACATGAACTGGAATACCGGTCGACGAACCAAACATCTGCCTAGTTTCTTCATTCAAAGCATTCTACGGTTCATTATTACACTCAGGCTGAGGCGAGTTCTGTTTGTGTTTCAACCAATTACTTGGCAATCAATTTGCCGGAACTCCTGACAACAGTGCCGTGCTATATTGCCAACTAGCCTTCTCTGCTGTTCATCGTCAAAAGCCTAAGTCGGATAGCGGAATATAAAAGCTTTGTTTAAATGTCCACCAATGAAAAAATAAGAACTATTGTCATATTTGTAGGTGATGACCGTCGTCACTGGCTGATGGTCGTGTGCAGTTGGCAAGCTCTTTCGATGCAATGGCACCATCTTCAAGCCGTCTAGAGTTGTACTTACAACCCTTTACTTGATTTACCAAAAAAAAAAAGAAGGAATTATGCTAATGCTGTAACTAATTGCTAATGCAATGCAGATGCTTTTGGTACCAAACCCGCTTTATGGAAAGATAACACTTCACCTTGTCACCCCATTGAAGCGATATACATTCAAATTTGTACATATGCCCGAATGTTCAATTTAAACGCATTCTGATTTTATGCTAGAGGCCAGAATATAAAATTTTAAGTGATTTACCTCATTCACAGCTAGCTGTACTTAACACATGATTTTCGAAAAAATCGAGTCTTTAAATAATCAAATAACAATTAAGCCCACTAGACCGTTAAAGACACACATGCCAAATTTTTATTATACATCCATTTCTTATCTTATATAACCCGATATATGTCTGTAAATGTGTTAGTAACCTTTATTTGATCATTCATTACATTATTTAATTGATATACGCAAAACGAAATCTGCCAAGAAAGAGCATATCGTTTAAGGACGGGGTGATTTGTAAATTCACGATGAGGTCCGTCATTGTGGGTCACATGACAATATTTAAGGTGTCCAAACTCATTGCTTAAGTTATTGTGTAGGGGGCGGTTTGCAATGGCACCCATGGTTTACTGAGTTATTTGTAATTTTTTCATTTTGTGTCTTCATAAATTTCCGCTTTTACTGGTGTGATTTTCTCAGTAAGCCTACTACGAGCTATGAGACATCTAATACCCAGGTTAATTTCTACATTTTATTTTTATCTTTATGTTATTAAGAGAAAAACCCTATTTGAGGTTAAACATGGGTAGCAGAAATTTTAAACTGGAAATATTCTAGCATACTTTAAATTGGTGGTTTAAAATTCTCAAAATGCCGGAAAACAGGTAACCACTCATTTGCTTTAGAAAATTCGTTGGAGCTTTCAGAAAACAGACGAATGCCATTTAGTTGGGTGCAGGAACTAAGTGGAGTAATGTACTCAATTGGTACTGAGGATGTGTGGAAATTACGAAACCTGGATTTACATGTTAGGAATGAAAATTGCTTAATTGCAAAATTAGACAATCATCTATTAAGTAAAGACTGAGAGAAAGTAGTAACGTCAACGTTCAGCACACTCTATAGGAATATACCAAACTTGTCCTTTAGGGAAGACTATCTCATACTCAGATGGTATAAAACTATATTAAGAAAAATCTCTTAAGTAAGGCTTGCCGGCGAGGCTTCTCTAACTTTGAACCCACTTCCCTCTGTCCACTATGTAATAGTAATAAACTTGACAATTTGAAACACTTTTTTCTTAACTCATGCTCTATTTTAACACCCATACAGTTTATGTAGTAGTATAATGTTTAATATCTATATAGTTCATTCAGAAATATATAATCAGATGTCAGACACCAATTTAGTATTTGAGGACATATTAAAAAATGACTGTTTATAACAAATTAATCATTCATTATGATTTGTTAAGGAAAGTGTTAAAAAAAATTAATTATAATTAAAAAATATATATATATATATATATATATATATATACATATATATATTAAGCTATTAGTGTTCACCAGGTTCATATTAATTTGCTATCATTTATATATAAGCAATCTCATTCTATTCTATTTCTGTATATTCATAAATTGTAAATTTTTAATTACTAACAATAATTGTATAGCTTATTTGTTTATGTAGTTTTACTTATGGCTTTTTATTAATTTTTTTAGTGAATAAGAGGCGAACTCAAGATATAGAGTGTTTTAAGTAAGAAATTGTCTATTCTCTATTATATACTCTATTCTATTATTATTATTATTATTAACGTCCACTTTTTGCAACTCCGGCCAATTGGGACGGGTTATCTACAGGTTACCACCCTTTTCTAGCCAGGGTGAGATTTTAGGATGTTATTTAATGAATTTCGTCACTAAATAATTTCCTTTGCCCCGGCAAGAATCGAACTCACCACTCAACGTTTACCATGCGAGATAAAGGTCAACGCTTTAACTCTTTAACGCTTTTACTCTATTCTATTCTATTAATAGAATGACTTCATAATGAGATATAGTACCTTTACCTGACCGTAAAATGTATGTTATTCCTGCAATATAAGTCCTTTCAACTTTGGCTTTGCCATTGTGGTTGTATCGTGGTCGTGTGTTTACAACTCCATTTGAGATCAATTTAGCCCTGTGATCGATACTCACCAATGCATTAGGTTATATGCAGTAATGGATATTCCCAATAATCAGGTTATTCTCTCTTTGGCAGGAATTTGAGATCATTTTCCTCAATTAACTCCGGTTGCATGAAACGGAAGATATCCATTGTAAATAAACGGATACCTTTTAACATAGATGCGCTGTATAATAATCAAATTTTCATGAAAGTCCACGTAGTAGTTTATGACGTTACACAATTTTCATGACCTAAATAAATACTCAGATGTTCCCAAACTTGAATATTCATACTGGTAGTATGAATTTACTTATTTGTATATATTTTATCAGGTAGCAAGTGGTAAACTGAATTAGATTTAAATGAAGAATATGTATTGATAATAAGAATATACTAAACAAAGTGCTCTAGTTTATACAGCTTTATACAAGGAAATACAAACTCTTACTTACACAACACAGTAAATGCAACAGTTACACTGAACAGACATTCACCCACCTGATTTATGAATGCATACTGACTCAAGACAATCGAAGTCAGTTAAAGCCTCATATTCCCGCATGGTCTTATTTTATTCTCAAAAGATCTAAATTCATTAAAAGCAATAGCCTATGATATCCTTATGCTGTGAGAGGAAAAGATAATATAAAATTAATATTGTGTAATTTTTATTGGTTATTTAATTGAATTACCGAATTGTTATAATTAATGTTTTTTTTTTATTTTGTCAAGTTTCATTTTCATAATCTTATTTACATTTTAATACCTATATGTCCTAGATAACGAAACTGAAGTTTCAAAATTATATATATACACGACACACATATATTTACACACATACACACACACAAACACACACACACACACACACACACGAAAATTCGAAATATCTCTATTATTATACGTCGAATAGAAAAATTGTATAGAACCAATTCTGTTAAGCTATTGATTCTCTACAATTGTTGTTCCATAAAACGTTTCGTAGCTCTAGTAATAAGCTAGTTATTTCTACTTTATGTTTTCAGCCTTCAATAACCTCCCTCCCCCTCCCCTACAACCTATATACACAACGGTTACTTTTTTACAAGGAAATAAAGAACGAGATAAAAAGTGTGTTTTGCCAGAACGTGGCAAATCTGCTTAGTTTACGCAGCTGTATGTAGAGGAAATACATAAAAAAAAAAAAAAAAAAAAAAAAAAAAAAAAAATAAAATCCCTTCTCATAGGGTTACTATGTAGAGGAAATACATTTAAAAAAAATATATATGTTTCACGAGTTTGTAATACTTTTAATTAAAATAAATTCTGAGCAGTTTTAAAGAACTGGTTACCTTGAATTTTGGAGCTGATATTTTCTGGCGAGTTAATGGTAATCGTGATGAATTAGGTTTTGTTAAGGAGTTATTTTAGGAAAAAGGCTGAAATGTTAACGTTAACTTATTTCCGAGGCTGAAAATTTCTGTTTTCATGGATCTGACTATATAGCATATTCCTGAATATCCTCCTTGTCTTCTAAAAACCTCTTTAAACCACCAGAATTCCAATGGGGTGCTATTAAAATTTGATCAAAATGTATTGAAACCGGACAAAATAAAATGTTTCAGAAATATTATGTTGTTCAATGTGTTACCGTGATTCCCCTCAAATTTCACGGGCATTGGCTGACACGGATATGTCAAGGTGGAATCCCGGAGATATTCCAGGCATCTGGGAAGTATGGATAATTGAATGAGCAAAGACCTATGATAGTAATTAAAAAAAGAAAAGAGGCAGGGAAACACCATAAATTTCAGCGAGTTAGGTCCAAGGTCTGAAGATGGAAACGTTTTCTAATTAAACTATATTAAAAACCGAATAAAAAAAAAAGTTGGCAAAGAATTGGAGACCGCAGTGACAAAAATACGATGTTTCATTTCTCATGTAAAATTAAGACTTTTCTTGCCAAGACAAGATGAAGGAATACAAATGTCTCATTCATAAATGAATTTAGAATGTTCCTAACCTTTGGAACGAAACTCAAAGAATTGTAGGCCAAACATCAAAAATACTGACGCTGGGGAATTTACAATGCACAGCGACCCTATAAAATGATTCTGATATTGACAGAAAAGGATTTCCGTATTGCTGAAACATACTATGATATTCAACAATTATATTCGTCAATTGCTTAAAGAGAAATCACCATCGAAATATTAAGAATAAAGATGTCTCCAAAGATAAATTAGCTTCAAAACTCACTCTCAGAATAAACCAATAAAGAAATATTATTGTTATTCATACAATAATCGCATTTCGCACAACAAAACACAGGTCTCAGGCTAGCAACGGGTGCATTTCGATCAAGCCCTATAACCAGCCTTTGTGTTGAAGCAAATTAATTACAATTGGATTACAGACGAATGTTATTGTCCATACATTATCTTCTCAAAGCAAAATTCTTAAACTCTCACTGTGTCCCCAACAATGCTGATGAACATACAATACAGAAGTATACAGCAAACCCATCGAGACAACAACCTCTACCAATCCGATTTCTTAAATAGACACACAATACTTCTATCCAAAGAACAAATATTTACACTAAATATACTGAAACATACTATCCTTGGAAAACTGACAAACTGAGTTTTGACTTGACTCTAACACAGTACCCTAAAACTAACCCGACTTCTGAACATCATTACCAAAAACATTTTACTTCTCTACTAGCAGACAAGATTAAAGAAATAGTATCTACCTTGTAAGCATGTTTGCCGCTTCCGAAAAAGGCAATAATTCTTATATTCTCTGAATTGAGTAGACCAAAATTGTACCTAAATCATTTCAATATTATTGTATAATTAAACTGTATGTTCAAGCAAGAACAGTGAATATGAGAGAGTTCCTTCAAAGTCTGGATGAAGGAAGTAATATAACATCAAACCATGTTGATTTGATTTGCGAAAAACGCTCTGGCGGTCAACTTCAAAGAAGAGAAATTCACTATCAGACATCAATGTCACATTCTCACAACTAATGGTAAGTCACAGTGTAACTCTATAAATACCAGTGTAGTTTTTATTCGGTTTAGTACCAAAGTAAGGGGATTCCTTGATCGCAGAACTTATAGTAGTACCTATTAGCCTGGATTTTGTTGTAAGTTTAATTGTTAAGCATATTTTTATTGCAATTAAGTTACTATCTGTAAAATCACTAAAAAAGGCAACATTGGCATTAAGCTCTTTTGCTTTTATTGAAATTCATTAAGAATCCATTAAAATCAATAAAGATTAACGTTAAATTTATTTATTTATACAAGAGCATCCGTAACTAGGCGATTTGCCTCAAAATTTAACAATGTAATAAAATCTATATAATAGAAAAATAACTAAAACTGTATCAACAATAAAAAAAATTATACACGATAAATAAACATCACAAGCAATAAAAACAACAAATATTATATATATATATATATATATATATATATATATATATATATTATTCCTATATACTAGTACATTTATATTACCTAAAATTATATTACATTTCTCACTAAGTCAAAATCAAACAGAAGAGAAGTTGAATTTTGTAAAACAAATTCGATTTTTTAAGGCGATATAGTGTATTGTTGACTGTGTAGTGTGTTGACGTTAAATAAATGTTTCACTATAATCTCTTTTCTTGTAGAATAGAGCTTACCATGCTCTAATAAATCCGAAACCAATAAATTGTAATATTCAAGTTGTGGGAGAGGAGATGAAAACAGCGATTAAGGAAAATTAGAAAGCGGAAATATATGTAATTTAAATACTGACATTTTACTTCTCCAAAAGTAATTGT
Source organism: Riptortus pedestris (assembly GCA_019009955.1). Taxonomy (NCBI): domain Eukaryota; kingdom Metazoa; phylum Arthropoda; class Insecta; order Hemiptera; family Alydidae; genus Riptortus; species Riptortus pedestris. Next base: position 154,609,833 of record CM032229.1, read on the forward strand.
ACCGAGCAGTTGTCAGCAGGACCATTCCGTAAAAGTCGGGCGCAAAGTGATACTACACCTGCAAAACACAGCTTCATGAAATTTTTGCCTATCCTCTTCATCAGGGACAGGCAAAACTGAATGAACCTTTTTCTTTAAGGTAATATTCGTTTAATAAACGCCTGTAATTATTTTCAAGTTTGTTTTTTAGTGAACTGCACCTGCTGGTTTTATGTTATATTTTCCGTAGAACTGTTCTAATAAGTAGAATGAAAATTCTTTTTTATTCTTTATAAGCAATTGCTACGTGTTTTAATAAATAAGAATTACAAAATTTATAACCAGGAGCTATTGATTCTCTACAATTGTTCTTCCATAAAATGTTTGGTAGCTCTAGTAATAAGCTAGTTATTTCTACTTTCTTGTTTTCAGCCTTCAATAACCGCCCTCCCCAACAACCTATTTACTCAACGGTTTCTTTTTTTACTAGAAATAAAGAACTAGATAAAAAGCGTGTTATACCAGAACGAGGGAAATCTGCTTACTTTACGCAGCCCTTGCGGCTCTAACGTTTTTGCAGATTTCCCTTAATTGAAATCAGCTATTGAGGTCGTACTCTTAGCGCGATTTGCGAAAATTTTCTTCAAATGTCCATCGATCCTACCCAGGAGATGACGAAAATGAGGTCCGTTCAAAACTATATATATATATATATATATATGTCTGTTACTGCTCTAGCGGTCGCAATTTTCGTTTTATCGTTACTAAACTTGATATATAATCGATTAATACAAAAATAAATAACAAGTTCGTAAACGGCTAAAATCGGATCAGACGGAGGGGGGGGGGGGGGATAGAGGAAAAAATTCCCAAAACTCTTAATATCTTCGTTATTATGCGTCGGACCGAAAAATTGTATAACACAAATCTTATTGCAAATGTAATGTTATATAAATGTTGTTAAGTACACTTTTTCACTATCTTGATTATTAACTGAGATATTTGCATTTTTATAGCTTTCGGTCTTCAGTAAAGCCCCACGCTTACTCAGCTCATATTAACAATATTCTATTATGTTACGAAGCACATTATTTGAAGCTTAAATACCAAATATTGTTCTCATTGAACTTTCAAGTTTTGAGATAATTGCAAATACGTTGTGCATGTGGGAAATCTGCTTAGTTAACGCAGCCTCTGCGTGACGGGCTTTTTTTGGTAGTTCTAGACAGAAGTTAAACCACATGGGGGATTACAGTTTATCTGTGGCGATTTCCTAATAAGTCAAGGAGATATTTCATGCAGCTGTGACCTATTATTTTGGTAACTCATGCATATTTATTATTTATTCAGTTATTATTATTATTTTTGATGGAATTAAAGTCTGAAATCCTGCCAGTTATTCATGAATGCTCAAATTTATTTTATTACAATCTTAATAATGTCATCCGGCTAAATATTTCTAACTTTCTACAGGCGTTACCATCGAAGGGAGTTATAGTGTTGGGCAGCTCCATTGGTCAGACCACAATTTTTGTCGATCCAACGGTTCTGGATCTTCGCAAATAGTTATTAATATTTGTTCGATATTCTATTAAAAGTTGAATAAATAATCGAACTTCGATAAACTAGAAACGTGGTTTGATGACCACTAGAAAATTTTTTGTGACTAATTGATTAAATAATCCTTGCTAGTAATGGGTATACAGTTCTAAATAACCCACATCAATCGCGCTTAGCATCATGAGTGGAAGTTAATAAAAAATGAGAAGCAAGAACTAAATTTTCGTCAGCATAATTAAATAATTTCCGGATATAGCTCGATCTCCATCTCCTACTATTAATTATCTTTCCAAGGAACATTGAAAGGATAGTATTTGAAACGAGGCAATAAATTCAGTCATAACTTAATTATTAAAGTAGCAGCACTTCGCCACTTATAAAGTCAAGTTCTTGAAGGATGAGTTTTGTTTGTCTTAAATTATCAGTGTTATCAGACCAAAGGCTTTGAGAGGCCTCAAAATATTTACTTCTGCTTATTAATTAACTTTCAACAGCAACAAACTTTGATGGGCTTAGGCCCTAAAGTGTAGCCTTCGAGAAAACCCCTAGGTATATTCCAATAACTCATAAGTTTTGAGATTATACAATCAGCCGTTTCATTTTAGGCTTTTTTTCACTTCCTTTAGATATTTTACAAGGTAAATATGTTATTGAGTTTTATTTCTTGACGTGATTTTCAACAAACGGAAACAAAAATTTAATATAATATATAATATGAAATATATTATGAGTGGAATTTTAAGAATATAAGGATTACTATCTATTTCTCAAGATGAATTATAAGCTATGGCAGAGTTCTAATAATGAACTGAATCCACTGATGAATCATAAGTTTACTCGAATGAAATGAGTAATTTTTATTTCTTTTTTTTTATTTTAGCAAAAATACATGGCGTTACCAATGGTCTGGTCATTTTATGTTATTATTGTTAGGCATTCTACTTAAATGTCCGCTATTCCAACTACATTTAATGGAATGAATATGCAAAAAAAAATTGATTAATGATGATGATCGAATAAACATGATAATTATTGTCATAAACTAATAGAATTATGTTATTGTAAGTTTCTTTTTTCAAGATTATTTATTTGAGATACCACTACAGTGGCGATTTATTTTTAAACATTGGTTATTATTTTAATTTAGTTAAGAATATTACTATATAGTCAGCATTTAAATGCATTTGGTAATGCGAATGTACAACTCAATCGCCCTCCATCACTCTCGACAGAACTTACACCCTATATTTGCAATAAGAGGAGCAGCCTCTCCCTGCTTGGCAAGGAAGTCAAGAGCTAAGGAGGAATGGCACTTGATAAGAAAAGTCCGTCACGCAGGGGCTGCGATAACTTAGCAGATTTCCCGGGTGATGTTATACAATAGAGAAATCTCCATACGACTGCCGAACTGTTACGGAAACGGCCGAACTAGCTTTGGCGGGAAGCAACCATTGCTCGTCCGTTACACAGAATAAAAATGCAAATATCTCGGTTAATATTCAAGATAGAGAATACATTTATATAAAAATATTTATACTAAATGTAATTTGCAATAAGATTGGTTCTATACAATTTTTCGATCCGACGTATAGTAACGGAGATATTTCGAATTTTCGAAAATCCCCTCTCTAAACCCCCCTCTCCCACTGGTCCGATTTCAGCCGTTAACGAACTTGATCTTTCTTTTTACATAAAACGATTAAATACAGAGTTTGGTGACGATTAAACAAAAATTGCGACCGCTAGGGCGGTAACAGACATATATATATATATATATATATATATATATATATACACAGTTTTGAACGGACCTCATTTTCGTCATCTCCTAGGTAGGATCGCTGGTCATTTGAAGAAAAATTTGGAAAATCGCGTCATGAGTACGACCTCAATAGCTGATTTCCCTTGAGGGAAATCTGCTAAAATAGCCACTGCTATCACTTCACTTTACACTTCTATAGGAGATCTCTTGGCCACTGTCTCTTGAGGTGCCGCGGAGGGGAATATGGATGAGTGGTACTGGAAAGGGCTAGGACTTCTGGATTAGGATAATTGGATAGCCTGCTGAGGAATGTTCTGAATCTTAAGCGAATTAGGTCCTTTACGAATGGGACATTAAGATCTTTATGGAGGGTTGGAGGAAGGTTTTTCGCCACACTTCTATTGCGTATGTCCATATTGGTCTTTAACTAGTAACTTTTAAACATGGGAGAATATGACTTTACAAATTTAATAAATCTTATAAAACTACAAAATTAAATTTTATAAATGTACAAAATAAATACTATGCACAAAATTAAATATAAAATGTTAGTATATTTACAACATAAGAAAGGAAAAAATCTATAAAGATATAATCTGGAAGGAGATAGGTCTCAATTTTCACTAATACTGTGCTTACTATAAATAAGTTTACATAATTATAATTAGTAGCTTTTATAGTTCATTAAGTAATATATTATTGTTGGTTTTACCATGTCTTGAAATAGGTCTAAATTTTTTTGTCTCAGTTTTAGCAGATTTTTCTTATGCGAAATCAACTGTTGAGATAGTACTCATGACGCGATTTTCGAAATATTTCTGCAAATGTCCATGATTGCACCTAGGAGATGCCCAGATTGAGGTCCGTTCAAAATTCTATATATATATATCTGTTACCGCTCTGGCGGTCGCAGTTATTGTTGATCGTTACCAAACTCGATATTTATTTTATATAAAAGAAAGATCAAGTTCCTTAACGGCTGAAATCGTACCAGGAGGAAGGGGAGTTTAAAGGAGGCGAATTTTGAAAATTCGAAATATCTCCGTTACTGTACTTCGCATCGAAAAAAGTGTATAGAATCAATCTTATTGCAAATTAAATGTACTATAAATATCTGTATACATTAATTCTCTATTTTGAATATTAACCGAGATATTAGCATTTTCCAGTTTTCAGACATCAGCGAACCCCCATTTCTACTCATGTTAAGTAATAAAACACATTTTTCGAAGCTTAAATGCCAAATATTGTTTTCAAGAGACCTTTATTATACATGCAATTATGTTCTGGTGACACCTCCTCCGTCTTAAGTTTTTGGTTTACTAAAATCTGAGTGATTGAGATAAAAATTATCCTGATTCATTGTAAATTACAGTACTAGATATAGTAAATAGTTTTAAATTAAATTAATATTTTATATTCTGTTTTATTTCAGTAATTGTTTTTCTTTCAGGTGAGAAGTTGGCAGAACTGTTTGTTTAAATTTCAGACGCTTCCCGTCAGGAGGTTCCTTATTATCGTTTGTATTAATTCACCTAATATTCACGGTGTTGTGTTACCAGTATGTATATTTATCTATTCTTAAAGTGGGAAATCTTAGTTTACGCAGCCCCAACGTGACGGGCTTTTTATTTCTTGATAACTGATTTTGTTCAAACTACGGAATCTTGAAATTCAATAATAGGTAGAGCTGTAAAAGAAAAAGGCGATAGTTTATTTTCCAGGCTAAACGACAATAAAATAGGAAAAAAGATATGTGCAATGCTGAAAGAATGGTTTTATTGTTTATTCATTCAACTAGACAAAAGTTGGGAATAAATAGCGTTTATTGGGTAACGTGACAAACAATATAAAATAGGGCTGAGGAGAAGAAGCGGGGAGTTGAGGAATCCCAGGGGAGGAGAGAGAGGGGATGTTTTTATAGGAGAGTGCTTGTCTCCCCTCAGGCCTGCCGCCATCTTGGGGGGTGGGGTGCATTCTCCGCACGTACAACAACCCCCACCCCTATATAGGCAGATGCTAAGTCCTGTTTAGCAGGAGGTCCTAGCTCTTAGCCACCGGCTCCTTACATATGTATGACCTGTCCATGTCTATGCCTCGGATCGTCCAAGTCCGACCCCTCAAAGGGAAGTCTTGGGGTTATTGTCCACTAAAGGGATCTCTTTCGAGAGCTAAGGTCCGTCGTCGTTAAGGGCCAAAGTGAAAGAATCTCTGACAAAAGTGTATTCATCTTCCGCGTATGAGACGTTTGCAATTCCAAGCCTCAAAGGAAACTTTTCCATCAACCATAACTGCCTTACCAATTTGCCTTCATGCTGCTATTGAAAAAGGCTTAATAGCATTATGCTAGGAATGTTGGGTTTTCTTCAATCTCAACTTGGTGTTTAAATGTATTTGATAAACAACTTTAGATAGCCGTAGAACAGCATTGTCGCTCTCTACCAGGACGATACTTAATACACAATCTTGGCAAAATAAGTATATAGTTCATTGAACATTTCGTTCTTAAGAACAAACTTCTTCTGTAGTAAACCGTGAAACTGGATAGTTGAAAATAATAATCTCAGTCATCGCAGAAAATCTTTTTGGAACCGTATTTAGCTAGAATACAAGTCATTATGACCACCATATTCCACTCTATTTAAAGGTTGGTCAAATTTTAAGTTCATTTTATATAAATAACAAATTTCGTAGACTGGGGGAAAATAAGTAGTCCTGATTCACGTTTGACTTGTATTTTAAAGACACTTTCATATTTTTGAGGGGGAATATTTACAAGGGACAACAAAAGTCTAGTTACAATGAGACAAAGTTTCAAAAGTCACACAAAAAGGGCACAGTTAACACCACATAAAACAGCCGCAGCGAACTCAAGATAAAACTTGAACACTCTCACATGTTTTTTTTTCCTTTTTTCACTGTATATTAAAAAACATACGGTATTTTCGGATACGAGGCAAACTGCGCCTTCTTTATAGCGAACGACTCTCTTACGAGCGAATCACCTCCTCCCAATGACTCAGTCGCCAATACGGACAGGAGGACGAATCATCCTGCCAGATTGGTTCGTCACTCCACTGATCCACGGCAGTTATTAGCAATTGGCGCATTGAGTGCAGTAGATGGCGTTGTGACTGGTGGACTGGAACTCCTTGTCGTCCTGCAGTATGTACGCCGGTTTCAGTAGGTCGATTGTCACCGTCAGGGTCCTTCAGGCAGATGGATGGTGTATGCCTTACCTATTTGGTCGAGGACATCATATGGACCGGTGTAAGGCTGGGTCAACGGTCGGTGGATGGTGTCATCTCTGGGGATGACATGGGAACAGTTCTGCTGGTCGTGGAGTACAAAGGTTTTCTCTGTCGTTTGCTCCATGTGCTCCCTAAGTTAGCGAATTAAAGCCTCGTTGATATGGGACTGTTTAGATGTTTCCATAACGCTGGTGATGTCGAGGAGAGTAGCTTTAAGCCCAAGCATCACCAATGGCAACCTGAGAGTCCAGTTATTATCGTCGAGCTGGCCATTTAAGGCGGTCTTTAAAGTTTTGTGCCAGAGGTCGACACATCCGTTGGCTTGGGAGTGGAATTAAGAAGTCCTGACGAGCTCGAAACCAAAAGTCGGAAGAAGAGGACATATTCGTGTTGCCTTACTTGGTTGATCATTATTCGAACTGGAAATCCAAAGCGCGGAATCCATGTGGAAACCAGTGCCGAAGCACTGGTAGACGCTTATGCCTTCTAGCGGCTGCGCTCCCGGCCTTATGGTAAACCTATCCACCATGGTCAAGCAGTTTCATGCCACCCAAAAAGGGAAGAGGTTCAGTTAATGTGGGCATGTTCAAACCGGTATGCAAGGGTAAACTTCCCGGGGGGGGGGGGTTGAAACCGTATGCCTCTCTAGTTTGGAACGTTAGCTAGCTAGGCAAGAGCGTACCCACTCTCGGACGTCGACGTTCAGCTTGGGCCAGAAAAATCGTTGCATGACGAGTGTACGCAACGTAACGGGATGACTTAGTCAATTTTGAACATTGCGCGACAAACGCTCTCGGGAAGGCACGGTCGATTAGGGAGTTCAACCCGTTTGAGCTGTGGGCTAGAATTCTTGAGCAGCCCTGGTATGGTTGAGTCGTTGCCCTGAGCTTGGCAATTGCTTTCATTCCATTAGGCCCCTGAATTTCTTCCAATCTGGAAAGCGAATGACCCCGAATGAAGGGGAAGGAGAACACATCAACTATGTAGAAAGTCTTTTGTAAGGCATAACTGTATACATCTGAGGTGAAATCGCTTAAGTTAGTGTGTGTATTAAGTTCTACACCAATCAAGCACAGTCTGTCTGAATGTAAGAGAATTAATTAGACGAGGCATCGTCTTAACTGAATAAAGGATCACACCTTACTCACTCATAATTACTGACTAGACAAGATAATATATCTTTCAATATTATAATATTACCTCAGCAATGAAACATATCCTCAAGGACTTTACAGTCCATAAACGATGACTTCTGTTACATGGGGAGATTTACTAAAATACCGTAAAAGTAATTTAAACTTTTTTAAACCCCAAACAATTTATAAAAAAGAAAAACCACGAAATCCACAAGAAAATGCCACACCGTATTCATGTTAATAAACGGCTGTCATCCTGTTACTAATGACTTACTCATAGGAAATTTATTTTTTCCAAATAACTCCATTTTTAAATAAATTCCTATTATGAGGATTTTTCTGTTCCTCCTTATTAATATTGAGTTGTAAAATAAGTTCGTAGCGATTTTTACTTGTGATTTCAATAAAAACTTCGGATTCTTGTAAATATTCTTATTCATTTATATATGACTCATTTTGATCTATTACACGTTGCCATCTTTCGGGGAATATTTTAATTCCCTCCACCCAGAACTTCTCAGATTTTTGCACGATAAACTCCTCTATGTCCGGTTTGGAGTCCTCGAGCGAATTAGAGTGTTTCCCGTTAAGAGAGTTTTGAAGAGCACGAAATATATTAAAATCGGGAATTGGGTGGGTGGGGATCACATCCATGCCAAACCATCTGTACAGCGGATCAGCTGATTTCACTCATCATAATGTGTAAGCCATTCTGGGATTTGCAAAGCTAGTTTATGTTACGAATTAGTCGTTGTTGTAGTTACTTCTTAGTCTTTTCTATTTTTTCCTGGTGAGGCTTCATGTAGACGCGAAACTAGGTGGGAAATAAAAAAAATGACTGTAGTAATTTGTTGATGTGTCTCTCTTCTATTACCTTTAGATTGGTTAAGTAAAGTTATATAGGTCGTTTTTTTCACAACATAATATTATGTTTTTTAGACAATTTAATAAGTTTAAGACATCGAATTACATCCAATAATTAAATCACTAAATATTCACCAATAATTAAACGTTGATAATGTATACACAAATGCTCTGCAATTTAATTATAAAGCAATGGTTTTTATCTTGGCATTCAGTAACTGATATTTTATAATATTTCTATTACAGGAAATATAAAGAAATATAATGTTTTTGTGTGATATAACATTGTTTTAATATATAAGGGTTCCCCAACGTAGGCAATTCACATGTAAATAATAAAATTAAAAAGTATCAAAATGAAAGAAAAAAATATGTAATAAATATTATTTTTTTACTTGATACATTCATATTAATTGTCTGCCAAACTGCTATTTGGACTGTTATTTCACCAGACATTGAAAATCTATAAAACCAAGTCCTATATTCAACGTTTTTTTTTCCTCCAATGGAACAAACATTCTGAAGCAGCTCTTAACAAATGATTAGAAATTTAGGAAATTCCTTTTCCATGAATAAAATATTGTGTAGTTAGAAAGGATTAAATGTAAATGGAGTATTGTGGGTGCTGAATATGATTAATAATATAAATTCATTGCTTTTCTCCCTTTGGGAAACACGTCCTTTTTTTAGACCCAGCCAAGTCAAATATTTTGCTAAGGGATATAAAAATATTAAGACCTATTCTCGTAACTCTCTCTGTACTTTTAATTGATTCAATAAAGCGAGTGCCGAAGATTGAAGATGATTTTAGCCCAGGAACAATGACGCCAACAGCGTCTGGAAATAAAAATTAGTCTCAGTAGTATCGCCGAATTTGTTTATATTTGTGTACAACCTCTGAAGAAGCGTCTAATAAAACGTGTAACGTGTAACGGAAAAAATATATAACGAAAGAGGTTTAGAGTTTCTCATCTTTTGACATAACTCAATTTTCTAGAAGGTTGGAGTGTGTTCTGATATAGACCAATAGCATATTTTCCTACTCGAACTGTGAGGATTCTAAGAACCGCAGCCTGTGGACCGCTGTGGGTGTATGTTTTGGGGAGAAATACTTCTACTAGTTGAGCGCAATTGTATTAGGATGAAAGGGGCTGTATAACAGGTGGTGGTGGGTATCTTTTCCTCCTTTGAGTGCATTGTAGTCCTCCCAAGTATATTTTGGAGCTACAATAGCAGCCCACGTAGCCCGCTGGATTGCCGGCTAACTCTCATTCCGTTGTATGTGCGTGCTAGTTCCATGAAACCACAAATGCCCTTCGAAAGAAAAATCAGAGCAGTATTTAGTATATATCACACCCCAATTGACGTGGGCGATTAATAGATTCCAAGAAACTACACTTCATATTAGCTTGAGTTTTAGAAAATGTGACCTATCACCACATTTTCCACCTTCAGCTTTAAATTGAACATTTTGATGTTCCTGTAGCATTGACGGGCTACATAAAAAAATTATTTATTAACGTCCACTTTTTGCAACTAAACTAAGCTCATTGGGACGGGAGATCTACACGTTACCACCCTTTTCTAGCCAGGGTGGGACTTAGGATTTAATCTAATGAATTCCATCACTAATTTAATTCCTTTGTCCATGTGGGAACCGAACTCGCCACTCAAGGCTTACCATGTGAATTTAAGGTCAGCGCATAAACTCACATGGCTAAATTGAGTCCCCATCTACATGTATATACATATATTTAGAGAGAACAGACGACAATTCCATAATGCACTTTTGATGGACTTGTAAACATTCGAAGAACAATCTCAAGAACTAATTTTCTTTAATAATAGTATACCTAGTATTATTTCATAGTGCAATTGTACCTCGCATGTCTCAGTAATTTAAGCCAATATATATATATATATATATATATATATATATATATATATATATATATGCAGTTGACATTATGGACCTCAGAGATATACGGCCATCCAGGACACAGACTCGAAGGAATCGTGATCATCTTTGCTTGGAGAGTGATCAACTGGACGTAAAACCCTCGTTAACCAAGGAGAAGGTGGAATAATTTTTGTAAATAGATGGGCTTCAGTGTTGGGTCAGTCGTCAGTTTCATGCAGTTTTAGCTTCCTTGTGGACGGGTATTGAAGAGATTCGGGATTGTTAGTCACCCCGAGGGGCTGATCAGACGTGTATACTCACTAGACTCCCGATAACCCACAAGCTCCACGTAAGTTGCGCCTTCTGGTAGCTAACTCGTGAACTAATGTTATCCCTTTGCGTGGTCCGTAGGGAGTAGATGTACCCACACCTTAGACGCTTGGCCAACGGAACCTTATATATATATATATATATATATATATATATATATATATATAGATAGATAGATAGATAGATAGATATTCTCTATATCATCTCGCTGTGCCAAACGAGCTCAATATCAAGTCATGAACAAAAAGTCGATCACGCAGAGGACGCTTAAACTATGCAGATTTCCCATGTGCTGGTACAACTCACTTTTGATCTTATATCACAACATATTCCTTATTTCTATTTTTTTTTTAAAATCGACTAGTATAAAAAATCTAGGCATGATCGAAGGACATTTGAAGGAATTTTTCCTTCAACATGACATGAGTATAGCCCCAATAACTGATTTCCTTTAACCTGCTAAAAACGGTATTTCACTTGAGGTAATCGGTGCTCAGAACCTGACCTTGAGGTACGCCATTAGTTTGAAATATTGTGTATGTGAGATATACCTCTGTTAAACTTTGAATATTCTATTGCTTAGGAAAAATTGAATGAATATAAGTATTCGCATATATCTAGAGTTCAGATACGTAGAAAACCAAAATCGAAGGAGCGGGAATGCGGTTTTAAGAAAGTGTACAATATAAAAACGTTAGTATCGCTACCATTCCGTCTCTACATAAGTGTTGTTGTTACACAAGTATTAACGGAGTTATTGAATTTTTGGTTAATGTTTTTGCAAGTTAGTTTCATAATAAATAGTAGATTATTAGCAGATTTCCCTCAAGGGAAATCAGCTATTGAGGTCGTACTCATGATGCGAGTTTCGAAAAATTTCTTCAAATGTCCATCGATCCTACCCAGGAGATGACGAAAATGAGGTCCGTTCAAAATTATATATATATATATATATATATATATATATATATATATATATATATGTCTGTTAACGCTCTAGCGGTCACAATTTTTGTTTGATCTTTACCAAACTCGGAATTTAATCGTTTTATGTAAAAAGGAAGATCAAGTTCGTTAATGGCTGAAATCGGACCAGTGGGAGGGGGGGGGTTTAAAGGGGGGGATTTTTGAAAACTCAAAATATCTCCGTTATTGTGCGTCGGATCGAAACATTTTATAAAATAAATCTTATTGCGAATTAAATTTACTATAAATATTGTTATATACATTTATTCTGTATCTTAAATATTAACCGAGATATTTGCATTTGTATTCTGCGTGTGGTCACCAGTAGGCTATGTTCGGACTTTCCGCCGAGAGCTCTGGCGGCCGTTTCTATAACTATTAGTCCCTCGTGAATAGGTTTAGAGGTTAGGTTAACTGTTTTTTGGGGCTAGAAACTACTGGGTTATTTCTTTCCGGTGTGAGGCGGGCAGGCCCGTTTGTGTAAATTTCTAACCCACCGCTTCCTGTCGGCAGGTTATTGAAATTGGTTGAAACATTTCTTATTTCCGTTTGTATTTATTCACGGTGGCGTTGTGTTAGCATATGAATATTTATCTATTACTAAACTTCACGAGGGAAATCTGCTTAGTTTACGCAGCCCCTGCGTGACGGACTTTTTTATTTTTAGTTTACTTTCATGAGAATCTATTATGTCGCTAAACATATTGTTGCGAAAACTAAATAAATGAATGAATTGGACAGATATGTTCACTTTTTTGGTGAGTGCGGGGAGATCAAAGGGTGCCGCTAGATGGTCGTGCCCGTCCTAGCCCCTACCAGTCCTTTCTGGAAGAGTCTCGGCCTCATCCCCTGATGTTTTTCCGCTCCTCTATATAAGCATGTGCAATTCGCCCGACAATTTAGCTTATTCTTAGCTGTGCTCAAGTGTTCATCAGTGCGACTTAGTGCAGTGCGGTAAAGTGCTTTATGTGAAGAACAGTGTTGTGCCGTGACTCTGTAAGTAGCAGTATGGTGCCGTGTTTAAGTCAGTGCTGTGCCGTATTGCTTTTGCGATCTTCAGTGATCGCGAGTGAGTTATTGGGCTGTGTAATAACAAGAACAGTGAAGCTATCAGTGCAGACTTTGAGTAGTAGGTAAGAATAATTCATTAAGTGTGTTGTGCATTGCTAAATAAATTGTGCAGTGATAAAAACTGTGAAACTTGTGTGAGTTTAATTTTGCAATCCAAAAGAACTCTTGTAAACAACCTTTATTACTGATTTTGGTAATAAAACGTAACAATATCATGCCCTGCTTAATTTAATTATCCTATTTATTGATGCCCACATTATTTTACTATGGTCTATCCGCTAAATTTAAGTTTGTTTACATAAGATCCTTCTTGAAGAAAAAAATGGAGAATTGACTTAGAGATGGCGTCATCTGCGGGTCATAGCATTATTCGGGAAATCTACTTGTGTATGCAACTCCTGTATGTTTTACTTTTTCCTTCCTGAAATCACCCCTCTCCCTACTACCCCTCCCGTATAGTATATATTTCTCCGTTTTGTAATATTGGATCCGTTCTGCCCATCGAGCTCTGCCTCTCTCCAGTTATTTATTAATGAATTTTACTTCTTTTATTAGTTTTCTCGGTAAAAATTCCACATTTATACTTTCTCTCTCTCTCTCTGTTGTTCCTTTTCAGTTTTATTTTTATTTAATATTTTTTTTCTATCTCGCGGTGCTTTTATATTGTTATTCCATTCCAAAGGGTATTGTATTACATCTGTTTCTGACAGTATAATATTTCTTCTTTAGTTCATTATTTTTTTTTAATAAACTGTTTGAAATGTATTCACTATATTGTGAAACTTACTATATTTAGTAAGAAAATGGAAGCACGCTGGCCTAAAGATATCACTGAGAATTTGTCTGCACTCAATGGTCTAATATAAAATTAAAGCAGAGAAATATTGGTGATATAATTTCTCATCGTGTGGAGTTTGGAACATATTGAACATTTCTGTACCCCTAAATCACAAACAATGTTCTGTTTTTTTGGAAGTCACTTTCTATGAGTAGTACTCTATAGATTAGTGTTGTAAACAACGAAGCTTTATAATAAATATGACATTAACATCTGTTTAGGGAAAAAAATGGTAATAAAATCCAAGTCTGAGCTACCTAGAATTGTAATTGTTTAGTTATTAGTTACAAATAAGTTGTAATAGTATTTACTAACTTATACAAATTTTGAAAAACTTGATTTTTACACTTTTTGCCTAGGACACACGCAAAGCAAAATATCTCAAATTCTGTGTTTTCTTCCTCCTAAGTCTTAGACAACTATCTAAAATATCGTTACTATGGAAATGCCGCAAACACACATACTAAAAATAAAACATAATAAACATAACCAAGAGCGTTTTATTGGATAATTATATAGTTTTGATACTGGTTATTATGCTTGTTTTTTATAAGAAAGGTCTTATTCTACTCTAATTTTAGGAGATTTCCCTTAGGGGAAATCAGCTATTGAGGTTGTACTCATGAACGGAATTTTCGAAATTTTTCTTCAAATGTCCATCGATACTACCTAGTAGATGACGAAAATGAGGTCCGTTCAAAACTGTGTGTGTGTGTGTATATATATATATATACGAGTATTATTATTATTATTATTATTTATTAACGTCCACTTTTTGCAACGTAGGCTAATCGGGACGGGTTATCTACAGGTTACCACCCTTTTCTAGCCTATATATATATATATATATATATATATATATATATATATATATATATTTGTCTGTTACCGCTCTAGCGGTCGCAATTTTTGTTTGATCGTTACCAAACTCGATATTTAGTCGTTTTATGTAAAAAGAAAGATCAAGTTCGTTAATGGCTGAAATCGGACAAGTGGGAGGGGGGGGGGGTTTAGAGGGGCGGATTTTCTAAAATTTGAAATATTTCCGTTACTATACGTAGGATCAAAAAAATTGTATAAAATAAATCTTATTGCAAATTAAATTTATTATAAATATTGTTATATACATTTATACTCTATCTTACATATTAACCGAGATATTTGCTATTTTATGAAATCGGGTCGTATAACGGATGAGAGTGAGTTTCCCGCCAAAAGCTAGGTTGGCCGTTTTCATGACTCTTTGGCTCTCGTGAAATTTCTCCATTGTAAAAACTACACTTGGGAAATCAGCTTAGTTTACGCAGCCCCTGCGTGATGGACTTTTTAATACTTTTGATATTTCTAAGAGATATGTCCAATATCTTTACACATAGATGAAATCTTCCTGGCTTCTGTGGGGTATTAATTCATTGTAGAATACATTTTTGTTTCCTCTATTTTTTTTTTATTTTAAGATTATCATAAAAAATATGTTATTGAAATATAGGTTATGATAATTTGAAGTCTATCTTAATAGAATATGGTATTGAAATATACATTCTAATAATTTTAAGATTATCATAAAAAAAATGAGTTATTGAAATATAGATAAGCAAATATGAGTATCGCATATCGCATGTGTGGATTTCAAGTTGCCAATTCTGATTGTCTTACATGGCTGCTCCCTTGGCTCAAGAGATACCTGACTCCAAAGCATTCGTATCCCCATACATTCTATATACCTTTTCATATAATACTAATCGCTTCAAGTGAAATTTGAGATTTTTTATAACTTTTTCTTAATTTTTTTTTCGTACAGACTAAGATTCTATTCCAGTCTGGATTTCTATTAGATTCCCCTTGAGGTCGTACTCATGACAAGATTTTCGAAAAATGTCTTTATATGTCCTTCAATTCTACCCTTTAGATGTCGAAAATGAGGTCCGTTCAAAATTATATATATATTTGTCTGTTAACGCTCTAGCGGTCGTAAGTTTTACTGGATTGTTTCTAAACTTGATATTTAATCGTTTTATACGTTAATGTTACGTTGTAACGGTAATGGCTGAAATCGGACAAGTGAGAGGTGTGGAGGAATTTCGAAAATTCAAAATATCTCTGCTACTATACGACGGTCGAAAATTTGTATAGAATCAAAATTATTGCAAATTAAATTTCCTATAAATATTGTTATTTATTCTCTATCTTGAATATTAACCGAGATATTTCCAAGTTTCATATTCGGCTATTGTCGGTTCTGTTCGTGCAATTCCGCTGAAAGTTAGTTCGGCTTTTTCAGTAAATGGTCTGTTCTCGTGAATGTAGTGTAGAGACTGGTGTAAGCTTCTTCTTTGTGATATATATGCAAATAAGTTAAGGTGATCTCCTCCCGCCCACCATCTTCAGTTCATGCACTACTGAAATCTGAGTAATTGAGATAAAAATTATTTTGCTTCATTATAAATTACAGTGCTAGATATAATAAATAGTTCTCAATATTGTTTTTCTTTCCGGTGAAGAACATTTCTCTTTACAAGTTCTGCTCTGAGTTGTTGGCAGACCTGTTTGTTTACAAGTCAGAGCTTTCCGTTTAGAGGTTATTTAAATTAACTGAAAGATTTCTCATTACCGTTTGTATTTATTCACGGTGGTGTTAAGCGTTAGCAGTATGCAGATTTATCTATTGCAAAACTTCGCGACGGAAATCTGCTTAGTTTACGCAGCTGCAGTGTGGCGGACTTTGGGTAATGGAAAAATTTCAGAATTAATTTCTCAGCAATTCTGAAAATTTATGATATTTAGGCTTTCTGTACATATTTCCAGACGAAGCTCTCTCTAATGGTGGCATCAAGTTTCTCTCGCGATGACAATAGTGTTCAGGGAGCCATTGCTTGACGTCCTAAGAGATAAATGTAAGTTACACCAACTCCAGAGGAAGCGGTATCTTCTCTACTCAGCAAGAGCGAGTTACGTGTAGTTAGAGATAGTTAAGATGGCTGATAAAAGGGAAGTTTGCGCTGATAGAAAAACTTGCCGACACCTAACAGAGGAGTAACTCCGCAACTCTATAAACAACTTGATGAGAACCCAGCATCCAAGATACACTATACATGTTGGCCTAATATCTTCGCACGTTTCTCACAGACCGATTTTGAGATGATAGAACTCAAAATAATTATAATACATATTTTAAAAAGTTCGTCACGCAGGGGTTGTGTAAACTAAGCAGATTTCCCACGTGAAGTTTTAGAATAGAGAAATCTGCCTAATAACAACAGTAATAGTGGGGAATCTCTAAACCTATTCACGAGGGACGAACAGTTACGGAAACGGCCGCCCTAGATCTCGGTGGAAAGTCCCGAACATAAACGACTCCTGCCAACTACACACTCAATACAAATGCAAATATCTCGGTTAATATTCAAGATACAGAATGTATGGAACAATGTTTATAGTAAATTTAATTTGCAAAATGATTGATTCTATACATTTTTTTTATCCGACGTATATATATATATATATATATATATATATATATATATATATATATATATATATATATAATTTTGTATGGACCTCATTTTCGTCATCTCCTGGGTAGGATCGATGGACATTTGAAGAAATGTTTCGAAAATCGCGTCAAGAGTACGCCCTCTGCTAAAAAAATACATCTTCTGCAGTACACTTATTAAGACGTTTGGATGGACGTCAACATAAAATAAATAAAAGGTTCCTTGAATCATTTTCTCAAATGAAGCCTTCAGATTCTTAATTGGTGAAAAGTACATGATATTGAGTGGCTCACGAATCAATTTCATCTTTTAGCAGGTTTCCCGTAACGGAAATCAGCTATTGACGTCGTACAAATGATGCATTTTTCGAAACATTTCCTCTAATATATATATATATATATATATATATATATATATAATTATAACCTACATTGATTTTTTTTCTCTCGAAATTTCACGATATTTTTTCGTCTCACATGTCAAGGACACTGTAACTGCATTTTGTTTTTTTGGTGTCTTTGTTTGTTCACCTTTTTACACATAAACGGCTAAACCGAATTTTATGAAACTTGGTATGTAGTATAAATATGCACATAACAAA
This sequence comes from Riptortus pedestris, assembly GCA_019009955.1. NCBI lineage: Eukaryota > Metazoa > Arthropoda > Insecta > Hemiptera > Alydidae > Riptortus > Riptortus pedestris. Next base: position 154,627,585 of record CM032229.1, read on the forward strand.
AGTTGTTTATTTTGTTATTTAAATTAACTTTTGTTATGTTTTGATGGGAGGGCTCTCTTCCTCTCATTTAGCTTTCTGCATATAAAGAAATTATTTTTAGGGCACCACTATTATTTAGTTCCATTAGGCAGATAAATTATCAAAATAATATTCTGAATCAATAATCTAAAGAAAACAATGATGATAACGCTCATGCGAGAGCGGAAATTGATGGGAGACAAAACTGAGTTTACTTATTTCCTGTGAAATGCTGGCATTACGGGAAGCGATTTCCAGCGATATTTACTGTTAAGAATATAATCTAATGTATAAAGTTATGCTTAAATTATATATGCTCGGATTGGTTTTTGATAGGAAATATGTTCATTAGAGATGGTATTTAATTACAATAAATGCTATCCGTGATTATGGTTTGAATTATTCAAAAACGGCGAGTCAAAAAGTCGAAAGGGATAGATTACGAACACATTTCCATTTATTCTTCAAAACTAAAATTTTTATTCTATTATTCCCCAAAAGTTACACTTTAAGATTGGAAAAAACAATACGTCGTGGAGAGAAGTGTAATTGTACACATTGATGTCATGCTATAAAAACATTAAACAATGATTTCCTGGGCATTGCTGGGTACTTTAGCTAGTATATAATATATATATATATATATATATATATATATATATATGTTAGTGCTCTAGTGGTTGCAATTCTAATTTGATTGTAGCTCAACTCGGTATATAAGCGTTTCATACAAAACTAAAAGAGGAATTCGGTAATGGCTGAAATCAAACAAGTGGGAGAAGGGAGGGGGTTCAGAGGGCAGCATTTCGAAAATACTTTATCACCATTGTTATACGTCTGATCGAAAATTTGTATAAAACCAATTTTATTGCAAATAAAATGTACTATAAATATTGTTGTATACATTTATTGTCTATCTTTAGTATTAACGGAGATATTTGTATTTTATAGTTTTCTGCCTTCAGTGCCCCCCCCCCTTCTACTCATATCATATTATGAAGCACTTTATTTGAAACATAAAAAAAAAAATATAGTTCTCATTGAACTTTTACATCTAAAGATTCATGAAAATACGTGGCATAAGTGGGAAATCTGCTTAGTTTAAGCAGCCCCTGGGTGACTGACGTTTATATGTATTTTATGGCCAAATCGTATATTTGGAGGCTTGATTGAGTTCTTATATAATGATGGTCACTAATTCTAGAAACTAATAAAGTAATATTAATGAATTGTTATATAAAGCTGAAACGTAACAAGGTAATTAGTGGTATTTGATCTCCTATTGAGTGTAAAGTGTGTTGAGTGTATGTAACCACCCAATGATGGCAACGAATTTATTTCGGAACATTCAGAAGTAAACCGTTCATCGGGATGAATTCCCAACACAGTAAGGACCCTACACTGCAACGCGAAGCCCAAGTGTACCACGTTTCAGCTTTACTATTGATTGTTACATAATTTGTGGTAATAATTAAAGCCCGCTTTATCGACAGAGGTTAATCGCTACAGGTTATAACCCATTTCTAGGAAGTGGGAAACTAACAACTTTATACAGGGAGTTCATAACTTAATTAATGTTTACTGCAGTGACGGGCCAACATTCTGTCATTGAGCCAACATTCAGTGTGTAACCATGACTAGCTTGGATCACTGCATAAGGTGTCTTGTGTGCTAAGCCGCAGGTCCCCTTCTTGCACCGCTCTGCTTTATTCTTCGAAATATTTATGATTGACGACGGAAATACTAAATAATATCCTATAACTACATTATCCGTAAAACGAGATGAGCAACATGTAACTTAAATGATCTCAATTGCTGATTTCCCTTGTGGGAAATCTACTAATAAAAAAAAAATATGACGCCCTAATAAAATACTCCGCTCACTGCAAACTTTCATACTCTGTGAATCCCAGTTACATTTAGTTCTTTAAGTATTTTAGGAAATTTGCAAATAGCAATGGATGTAACAACTTCTATTTTTTTTATTTATTTGGTTTCTGCCCTACAGCGATGATTGTTTCTCATATCCGTGCTTTGTCTAAAGAATATAATAAAAGTTTACCCTTTTAAATCTCTTTAACCCTCCGTCGGGCGCGTGATCTCTCAGATACACAGTTTCTATAAAAATATTTGCCACACCTCCTAGCATAGAGTGGTGGTGTAGTGTTTCGAGTTATGTGTTTTAGAGAACTCCCCCTCAAGGTATGTTGTGTCACTGTGTTTAACGGAGTCGTGTGTTTCACCTGTCATTAAATTTTATCTCCTAGATACCACGCGCCCGATCTTGTAAGTTTTTTTGAAATCTGTATTTCATAAATATGTAAGTTTCTCTTTATTAAGTGGATACTTGTAAACCTATTATTCTATTATTTTGCTCAAACATGAGCTTTCAAAAGAACTTGTACAAGGATATATTGCACGACGCAGTGACAATAGTAGACGTTTACCAACCGAACTCAGGACGAAACTTTAAGACTACAGAGACTCATAAGAGTACACTAGCTCATTGGACCATACATTGAACTCAAGTACAGAACAGCATAAAAAAAGTCCCTCCGCTACAACGAACAAAGAAAATGGTGTGAACCAAGCAAAACTGAAAATAAATGTAGGTGTACTAATTACTGTTGTGAGATTTGCAAAAACAAAATTTGTTAACAACATAGTTCCATGCTTTGTCCTAATTGTAATACAACTCTGCAAAAGAAATAACAATTAAACTGGTATTTTTAAAATTTTTTGATGATTTTCATTAAGTCTTATCTAAAAGTGATTTAGTGCTTCTTATTTTTGATTGAAGTTATATTTAGATAATTTTTTTATATTGTTCACAAACTGAAATGAAATATGTATAATTAAGGCATGTGCATTTAAACAATTCCTTTTGATATTTGTGTTTTTTAATTATATTTTAAAAATTATCGTCCACCGTTTCTTTATATTACAATACTTGTCAATTTTAAAAATTATTTACTTCTTTCAAACAAATACTTCCTCTTTTATGGTTTCTAATCACACACTGAACATTTTAGTGCAAAATATATATTAAAAAACTGTATTTCCGTAAAAACGGTTGACGATGATCTGTGAGATACTCGCGCCCGATGGCGGAATATTCTTGACGCGCCCGACCGAGGGTTAAGTATGGATGTAGACCTATTCTATTTTGTACTATATGTTTTTGTAAAAGTTTATGCGTTTTAGAAATGCTAGTATTTGTGTATATATAATATATTGGCTGCTGTCAGTTAATAGTTCTGTCATATCGTAGGGTATGTGAAGGTTTTCTCGTTGGATGTAGTCTGTCAGTATGTGTTTTATAGTAAGGTATTTGTTGTTGTTGTTGTTGTTGTTTGCATATAGGGTTATCAGTCCTTGTATGGCCGATCCTGAGTCTGGCAAGAACTACTTCCTCCCGTCTAGTACACCTATGGCTCGATTTTTAATTTCTATTTTTTTTTAATTCTATTTTTAATTTCCATTTATCGTTGGATGAATTCTCTTCAGTGGTATAAGTATACATAAAAATAAATATTTTGATGCAATTCTTTTAAGAATATTTAATTTGAAAGCTATGTGCGATATTTTCGTTCCAATGCATGAATCATAAGATAACATAATTTTTAGATCATTTCACCATAAACGAAAATGGTTCTATACAATTTTGTCCATATCTCTAGTTGGTATAGATAAACATTCAATATTTATTACCAAATTTATTAAACCCCTTCCCTTTTAATGGATTTTCATTTAGAAATGTCCCCACATGTTGAAATAACATACAGCATTCAATCTGTTCTCTTCGAGAAAATGATGGGCTTGGCTGATGGCTATAAACAAAAAAAAAATAAAAATATTACACGCTTAATATTGCAGGTTATAGAGTAGAATTGATTACAGAACAACATTTATAGTTGTTTTCAAAAAGATTGGTCATATACAATATTTCGAACTATCTCTTATTAACTCAGCACATAATGTTCAAAATTCCCAAATTTACTTATTCACAGATTCCTTAAGTTCTTTATTCTCCTTAAAGAATATTTACAGTACTCATCCCATCATAACCCAAATTTTAGAAAACATTATACATCTTCAAAACAACATTACACTAGTATGGCTACCAGGACACCAAAATATTGGACAAAGTACTGAAGTCGATGAACATGCAAAATTAGCTACCCAAAAACTTTACGTAGACACAAATGAACTAACGGTAGACGATTTAATACACTCTGCAATAACTAATGTACTACATGATTGGGAACACAAATGGCTACAAACAGACAATAAACTAAGACAAATTAAATCAACAGTACTCACACGGACTAATAAAATTGCAACATATTCGCGGAGAGAGGAAGTGATTTTAACAAGGCTCCGCATAGGTCACTCCTTTATTACTCATAACCATTTAATGGAAAAAAGGGAGCAGCCCAAATGCAATGTATGCAATGTGACTCTTACAATAAAACACATACTGACAGACTGCAAGAGACGAGCTCATTTACAGATACCCCACGACCTACATGACTTACTCACTGAAGGTAGCCCATACATACCCACTATACTACAACATTTAAAAGACATTAACATATACACAAAAATTTAACTAATATAATCCATTTAAAATTAATGTTTGCATTTTAAAATAAATGTTATAATGTTGTGTGTGTGTGTGTGTGTGTGTGTGTGTGTGTGTGTGTGTGTTGTGTGGGTGTATGAGTTTTCACTCACCCCAGTGTGTTTTAGGGAGTACAGAGTTTTATGTAAATAGTCACTAGTAAAAATTTATGTTTTATGTAAACCTTAATCATTTTAAATTTCTTTTATTCATTTTATACACCAATTTTATTTTAATTATTGATTTATTTAATTAATATTTAAATATTTTATTA